>LPNX010556796.1:0-16682 GCA_001517045.1 Pseudotsuga menziesii
CACAGTCTATACGGTCACAGAAAATTAGGGTTAGGTATAATAATGTTCTAGCAGAGAATAAACTCAGGCAAAACGCACATAATGAATGCGCGCGCAGGGGCAGACTGGCGATGGGCAGGCATCCTGAAGGAGCAGACTGGCAAGCAGAATGCCAGGGCTGAAATGCAGCAGGCAGGAGTTACGGCAGGTAGGCAGCCTTGCTCTGATACCACTTGTTGGTAATAACTCCCAATTCGTTAATCTATTCATGGCTAAGCATTCATTTATACATTCATGTGACGGTTTATTTCACCTTCCGTCCAGCCTTTTCGGCTTCCAACTATTCCTATTTATTTATTTACAATATTATAATCCCTAACGGATTATATTCTAACAAAAGGAGAAAAGGCGGAAGGCAGAAAAGTGGTTAAATGTTTCTGTCGGTTGTTGAGTTTCTGATTCCCAAGTTCCACAACATAAGGTGGAAGGTGGACGGTGGAAAAGTGGTTAAATGTTTGCGTTGTTTGTTAAGTTTCCAATTCCCTAAGTTCCGCAGCGGAAGGTGGAAAATGGTTGAATGACTCTGTCGCACGTTATGGTTCTGGTTCCCAGATTTCGCAGCGAAAGGCAAAAAGGGGAATGTGGAGGGAAAAGTGTGAAAAGGACAGGTTCAGTGCGGAAAAGGTGTTTCTGGTCACAGAGTGGATCAATCAAGGGCATAACGAATTTTACAATGGTTCTGAAGCCTAAGAATGAATGTTAAAGGATGTTACATGACCCATGACTGAGTTAAAAAGATAGTAAAGAGAATTTTTAAATTATTCCGCATATCAGTGAAGTGTATGGGCATCGGGTTCATGGACATCGTGGTATATCACAACAATAATAGAGTAGCGGGTACGCTACATTGTGGTCTATCAGAGCGAGCAGTTGAGGTTGCGTTCTCCTCTAGGGCGGGAGGGGACGTCACAGTGTGGTAACAGAGCATTGGGGACATTACACAAGCTTGGATATTCTTCATATCCAAGGGGGGGGGAGATTTGGGGATGTCCATCACCCCCTTCCTCGTTGGTCAATGGTTTGGACTCTTACTAATTTGATCTATCTTGTTGGGGGTGGTAGTTTGTTTAGTGACAGTGAATGAAGTCAACCGCTCATTACAAACAATCTAGTTTGAGGGAAAGTGGTTACAAAAGGTTGAAGGTAAGCATGCAGTGGGTGTAGGTAAGAGTATTTCAACTCGATGCATAAGAATCTTGACCTATGATAACCTAAATAAGAAGGGTCTTTGATAGAATAAAACCACAACTCAAGAAGACCATGGATGCAGTAGAGAGATACTGCAACATATTTTTTACATCAGTGTAACACCCTATTTTTTACCCCATGGTATTAAATTGCATAGGATGTAAATATTGTATTAAATCGTGGTGTGGAGCTCAAGGAAAAGGCCCCACCATGGATTTAGTGTTTTATGTTCGGTAATTAAAATCGATGCCGACGGTTTATGTGCTAGTCAGGCACAATATATTTTGAGACATCATGTAAAAATGCAAATTAATAAAAATACCACAACTAGCTATG
The DNA here is from genome assembly GCA_001517045.1 of Pseudotsuga menziesii. Classification (NCBI taxonomy): domain Eukaryota; kingdom Viridiplantae; phylum Streptophyta; class Pinopsida; order Pinales; family Pinaceae; genus Pseudotsuga; species Pseudotsuga menziesii. The sequence continues at coordinate 1,564 of LPNX010556796.1, forward strand.
TGCCACAACATTAAAGAGATGGGGGCATGATTTCACAAGGAATAGTGGGGGGGCATGGGGGCGGGGGGGGGAATAATCAAACCCTTGATCCAATGTTTAGGAAAACCCATCATGTTGTCAACTACCCTTTTTGTCCTTTTGTGCCTAGTCATCTAAAAGTTGGTTGAGGAAGTTATTGCATGAGAATGGGCAAGGCATGGGGGTCAATTTCGAATTGGGCATAGCACCCATTTTTGGGAAAATGAATTTTGACTTATGGACCAAGTAAATACTGGGAAAAGGAGGCCCAAGAAATTATTCACCCATGCGTTTGCTCTCTCACGCAGCTGGAGAAAGTTGGGGCATTCTCATCCCATTTTTCTGCATTTTTCTCCATTTCTACAAGCCCAAAAATTCGTTTGGGTCTTGCTGAGTGAATGTGCAGCAAGGATTGACGATTTGGGGGTTTCTAAGAGGCGTTTTTGTCTTCCTCACATAGCAGGAGCTTGTTGAGTATCTACCTCCACGTTTTTCTATTCTTTCTTTATTTTTCCATACCCAAATTTTCGTTTTTGGAGTTGTGTAGTGAATGGGCAAATGAGACCCATGATTTCGGTGTGGATGGGGGTCGTTTTAGCCTCTACAATGCCCATAAACATTTTGTGAAATTGTATTTCACTCACAGGGTGTTTTTCCCTAATTTTACCAATTTGTTATTGGTTGCAAACCCATTTTTGGTTATTCTCGGTGGTTGGGGGGAATAGAATCACGATTTTGGGGTTGATGGCAGTCGTTTTTGCCCACGTGCAGCCATAGACGTATATGAAATCGAAATTCCTATCAGAGGGTTGTTTTACCCTTGTTTCCTTTTCATTTTGGCTTCTAGGATGTTTTTGTCCATACCCAACAATTGTACTTTGCTTTGAAGTGCATGCTTGTGTTGATTTGCCTGAGTAAGTCCAAGGAACCCATCTGTTAGATGGTTGAATGTGTTTGGATGTGATTGTTGGCTTGGATGAGTAGGTCCAAGGCCCCTGTGTTATTGGCTTGTTGCTCTAATAGTATGTGAAACCCAACTATGTGTTGGCTTGACTATGGATGTATGGCCTTGCTGTGTGTAAAGCCTATTGTTCCCTAGTTCCTTGTGGAAATCATGCCCATCTCGGGGGTGGCAGTGGAACTGATAGATTGATGAGCACATTGGCCTATGGTTGGGTGGAACGTTGCAGCGACATAGCTAGTTACGGGGAAGCTTCTTCTCAAGATAAGTATTCTTGTGTATTTAATTGCCGCAATTGTATTTGTTTTATGAATTACTATGAACGTGTTGAATGCTGAATGAATGTGTTTTCATTCCGTTGTTTATTTCATGTATAATGCATCTATGTATGTATTTAATTCAATGCATTTTTATTATCATGTTCATGGGGATAGATCGCTTGTTTGACAACAGTAATAGCCTAGTCACGTCCTCTCCATTATCGGTATGAGGGGTGCGAACGTGACACTCAGTTAAGGAGAAAGTGGAAAGAATCATGAAATTGGTTCATGAAAGCCGAAGTAATGATCCCATTGAAATTGTTAATGTCAATCACTTCAATTGGATTCCAAACACAAGATTTTGTGTAAGCCAAGACACCAAATACCTAAAATTGATGGAACTCCACTAACACAACAAATATTTCATTACATAGGTAGTAGAAGTAGAAGAGACTCAACATCAAGTAGTTATAAACAAATTGGACTTCTTAGATAGGAATATGAAGTCATAGTTTGGAATGAAATGGTTGTGGAGGAGCAAAATCACAATGAGTAGACTCTAGCAACAAAGGATCAACTAACCACTCAACCAAACTACCTATATGTGGACTCGACCTCAGAGGATGAGGACTAATAGCCTAGATGCTAAGGCTTTGTGTTTTTCGGTTTATATTCTCAATCTATCTTAGCATGTATGATTCTCATGTCAAAGAACATAGTGGAAACTAATTACATAGTAGTAGCATGTCTCGTGGATAGCTTTTGTCATTTATTTGGTGTATTAGAAGCCTCAAGGGTTCAATCCTTGGACTAAAAACTATGTACTATTTTTTAATAATAATAATAATAATAATATACTTTTAATTTCGCGAGCTAGCCAAAGACCAAATTGACGTATGGGAACTCCATGTTTCCGAGGCAAAGGACCCCTCCACACATCAATTTCACTACTTAAGTTTACAAAGGTGTACATATCATACCTCCTTTTGGATTTGAATATGTGACCTGCTAGGAAGAAGCACGTGTTCTTATCCATTATGACTACTAATGAATGAGAAGTTTGTTATATATATATATATATCATATTTTCTTGTTACTTAGAATAACAAGAAGGGAGATTGACAATTTTTTGTATGAAATATGATAGGAATCATTTTGGATTGATGGAATCACTATAAAATATCAACATTGAACAATTGGTTATTTAGGGAGTATTTAATGGTGTTAAATCCATTTTTACATTAAAAATAATAGTCTCATCCAACCAAATTACAATTTCAACAAATAACAAACAAAAACCTTCTCCGTTATAAACATATATCTTAAATCTCCCCAGATGCAGGTGTTAATCACGACCACGTGGACTTGGGGGAGGCTGACGTGGTCTCCATAGCCCAAGTGTAACCTCACCTTCAATGCCATGGGAGACATGGCTGCTTTTTGGTACGCCGACGGGACCAGGACGTCTTATCACAACCCGATCGCCATTAAACGCTCTCCTGACAGCCTTAATTCACACCAAAGTCATTCAATATGGAGGATGTTGGGTGTTGGGCTTCACTTGATTCATGTTATGCGCACTATTGTTGCTCTCCATTGCTTTGGACCGTCACCCCAGCGCCCAGCTCTGGTCTGCCATCATCCTGCTCCGCTCTCTGCCACCCTCCATCCATGCCAAGAAGATAGAGAGGTACCTCCCGCAGAGGGCATGGTTGTAATGCTCAGGCTGACGGCCATATACCTCTCTCAGCTCAAGCCAGTTGCAATGGTTTCGATTTGGAGATTCTGGAGGAATTGCGGCGAATTGTCTCTGATTGGGAAGATGAATTGTCCAGGGCACTTGGCGCAACTGGAAGAATGGTGGAGTGCAGACATAATTATTGGGTCTTTAAGAACTTACTCACTCTACTGGTCCTTAGATTCAACCCTCTGGTTCCTCCTCCCCCAGCACCTCCAGTTCGACCCCTGCCGACTCCTCAAGTTGCTACATCACCTGCTCCTCCAAGTTCCTTTGCCTCTCCATCCACCACCCCTGCCTCTCCACCTTGCTCCATCCCCCCTCCACAATGCTGACCTTCCACCTGCTCTGTGCGTAAGTTTACGTCCAACCTGACTGTTACAAGAAAGACTGCTCTGCTCCCCACCAAAAAGCCACTGGCAGGTACCATGGAAGAAGAAAGCAACCCTAGTGATGAAGAAATGGCAACGTCTAGCGAAAATTTAGAGGCCACATTAGACGAGCCTGCTCAGCCAGCCTCTCCAGGGTATAACGGCCCTATCATGGAGGAACCATGGAAGAAACCGTGAATTGAGTCTGCCTTGGCTACGTGTCGGTCTGCCTGCATGCTGCATGGTTTATGTACAGGTTCCATCTCGGCCACATGTTGTTCAACATGATACTGTTAGTTTTTTTTGTTTGTTGCACTGTTAACTTGTCAGCTCTTTGTCTGTTTCCTCCAAGAACTAAGGACGCTTTTTTATGCTTATTTGGATGGCTTGTTTTCCCTCTGGGAGGGAGGGTTTTGTGAACCTATTTTCCCTCCTGGAGGGAGGGCCCAGACTTATTATGAAACTCTATATCTGCTCAACATGAGCAGGTCTGCATGTAACCTCTTATGTACCACTATTTTCTTCTTTTTTTAATAGAATAGCTCTCAACTTACAAAAAAAACATATATCTTAAATCTTTGCGTCGAGAGGCCCATTCTACAACCCAATAGGGGGGATGTGTAACTCCTTCCGTGCTTATAATCGGCTTATAATAGGATCAAATAAAAAAAAAACAATTCGAATATACCAATAAAATGATGGGCTTCCAATACTTATGTCCCCCATAAGCACCTTCATGTGATTCAGAGATTACCTCTTGAATTTATGGCTTGTCCAAACATCTAAGCAGAATGCCCCCTGGATCTTTCCAAAACAGCTACTGTTCTATCAAACAATATTTAGTAGTTCTCAACTTCAATGACCTAGCAACTTTCTTATCTAGATGTTCTGGACATTGTAAATACAAAAGAAAGTGTACAATGTTTGCATACCATGTGGATTATGCATACTGGTCCATAATTCTTTCCTTCTCTTGCTCTACTTGCAATTCTTCTTGTACGGAGTTGTTCTGCCATGAGATGAAGACCTAAAGCTTGACAGTTTGAATCAGCTAACAATTTATCCAAACCCTCTCCCTTCATTAGCTTTGTAGGCTTAATGTCCATGTCATATTCCATTATCTTTGCAATCCATTTCCCCCTTTTTCCTTCACTATCAAGTTGAGTTAATACATCCTTAATAGAAACATTAGGAACATAAGCAATGACTTTAGAATGTAGAACATAAATTCTAAAAAACTTTAATGCTTTTACCAATGAATAAGCTTGCTTCTCCAAAGTGTTGTACTTCAACTCTGAGTCTCCGAGGGTCTTGCTAAAAAATGCAATTGGCTATTCAAGTCCATCATTATTCTTCTGTAATAAAACAACAGCTAAAGTATCATCTGATGCAAAAGAAAAAGTCAAAAATTCCTTTGAAAAATCAGGACTTACTAGCACTGGTGCTTCTGTAAGAGCTATCTTAAACTTTTCAAATGAATTCTTAGCTTCTCAGCAGTCCACTTAACTTCCTGATCTTTTTTCAACATGGCTGTAATTTATTTAATAGTTTCAACAAAATTTGGTATGAACCAACGCAGAAAATTTATTTTTCCAATAAAATATTGCACATCCTTCTTACTTCTTGGTAAACTAATTTTCAGAATAGCTTTTACCCTTTCTGGATCTATCCTTATGCCATCAGCTGAAACCAAATGACCCAACAACTTACCCTCTTGTACAGCAAAATGTGACTTTTTGGGATTGAGAGACAGTCCATATTTTCTGCATTTCAAGAAAGTTTATTTTAGGTGTTTTAAGTGCTCATCATCAAACTGTGAGAAGACTGTAATGTCATCTAAATAGATCACCACAAACTTATCCCTCTCTCCCACAAAGGCTATGTCCATAGCTCTTTGAAAGGTAGCTCCAGAATTCATTAATCCAAAAGACATTTTGGCGTACATAAAAGTACCCTAAGAGGTAGTAAACGTTGTCTTTTCTCTGTCATCAGGGTGCATTGCAATTTGGTTATACCTTGAAAAACCATCTACCATTGAGATTCTTTGTGCACCCACCACCTTCTGCAATATTTGTTCAATATTTGGTAAATGATACTTATCTTTAAGTGAAGACCTATTCAAATTTGGGAAATCAACACACAATCTTATCTCACCATTCTTTTTTCTGACAGGTACTAGATTTGCTACCCATGAAGAATATTGGAGGGGAACAATAATTTTAGCAGCTAACAATTTTTTTACCTCCTTTTCTATAATGGGGAATAAAGCAGGATTGTTTCTCCTTAATTTTTGTCTAAATGGTTTGACATTTGGTTTCAAAGGAACTTTATGATGTATAATACTAATATCATAAGTCTTCAAATCCTTGTATGACCAAGCAAAAATATCAACATACTCTTTTAATAACTTGATGTACCTGTTTCTTTGCTCTGTTGTGAGTGCCTTTGAGATCTTCACTATTCTGGGGTGCTCCTTGGTACCAATATTACAATCCATTATATTTTCTTCTAATGACTGCATAGTTGGTTTTAAAGGGGTATCACCCTTCGAAAAAATCCTCTTTAAAGGCACCAAACCCTTAGGAATAAAATTACTTTTCAGCTCAATGATTTTGTGACCTGCAATTTCATTTTCTACAACACCCTCAATATATTCAGTTTCATCATCCTGTTCTTAGTCAATTAAGGAATTAGAGAACTGACCAGTCAGCTCTAAAACCTTCTAATCTCTAAATCATCTTCAAAAACTCTCCATTGCTTTATATTATCAGGCACAGAAGGTCTGTACCTAACTTCAATATGATACTTTAGCTAAGTTGTTTTAAGAATCCTGAAATGTGTGGCTGCTAGGGCAAGAGAATCAGCAATTTGGCTATGATCCCTAGGAATATAAGAGATATTAAAAACCACAAAGAAATTGTGTATCATATCCCATACTTCGTTCCTGTACACTTTCAACAAATCTTGCTTAACTTGATAGTTATTCCTTACTTGTTGAACAACCAACTCGGAGTCACCATAAACAGAGATTTGTTGAATACCTAAATCTTTTGCAACTCTCAAACCTAACAACAGAGCTTCATACTCTGCTGTATTATTAGTGGTAATAAATTCTAACTTGTACATTAATCTTACCACTTCACCACCAAGAGATATCAGGACAACTCCTGCTCCAGCACCTTCTTTAGATGACGATCCATCAAAATACATTTGCCAAAGTTCATCCTCCTGTTCCCTAGTGCATTTGACTATTTTTTCTTTTTCAACCTGTAATATACCGGCAACATCATTATCATCACTAAAGTGCAACATACAAGTACCCAAATCCTTTTCAACAACATATAATGGATGATTTGTAGGATTCCTGTCATCGGTTACAATATAAGCAAATTGTAACTCTCTATACAACCTTCTGTTCTCACCTCCAAAGACAGGAATGGTTGCATATGTTAAGTCCATCTGTAAAGTTCCACCTACCTTCTTAGCCCAAGATTTAGAAATGAGCATTCCAAATTTAGGTGTGATATCCACCACTACTACATCCATAATAACACTTTTCATTGGTAGTTGAGCTAAGCTAACCACCATATTCTTTATCACTCCTAAACATTTTACAGCTCGAGAATCGAAAGCATACAAATCATGATAAGGTTTTGTTATGCTCAACCCTTTAGCCTCCATGACTGCTTTTGGCATTAGATTATGAGATGCTCCCGAATCCAAAAGACAATTATCTATCATCTGCTCATGAATGGTTAATGTGATGTAGAAAGGTGGAGATGCACTTGCATCATTTTCAGTTTTCTCTGCCAAAGCTGATCCAATAAAAATTTTGGGATTTTCCTCCTGTAAATTTACTATGTCAGAGGGTACTTGACTGCTTGTTGAACCTATCATTTTCAAAACTGAATTTTTGTAAGAATGATTTATTATTAACTCAGTGAAAGGCATGGGGATTTTAATTTTTCACAATTCATTTTCGAGATTAAAATTCTGCATATTCTTATTCACTTCTTCAACTTCAATAACCTTCTCTGGTTTATCCTGATTCTGTTTTTTTCCTAATACTGGATTAGACTATTGTTTAGGAGGAGGAATTACCTTCTTTTTAGGGTTTTGAACCACCTGTTTTGGCCCTGATCTTAAATTTAGGGTTTTATTTTGATCAAATTGATATATCGGCAGTTACTTCAAGGTTTAAATCATTTTATGTTTGAAAAACATCTATATCATAATATTCAGAGTTTAAAAATCTTCCTCAGTCACAAAACCTTCAGTCAATTGTTCTCCAAAATAATTCATGTCTTGATCTGGATCCTCAAAAAGCTCTTCTTCTTCTATTTCTCCTTCATTAGTGACATTGTTTTGAAGTGGGGGTGGCACCTTTTGTTTTGAAGCTTCTCTCCTCTCTCATTGTATGCCATTATTTCTTCTCTCTCTGGGAATGAAACGCGATGCAAACTGTCTTCTGAACTGATTTGGATTATTAGGGTTTCTGTCCCCCTCTTGAACAGTCCTATTAGAATTTTTCTCTAATTCCAATTTGTTTAGTTTTGCTGTTAGGATTTTCACTAGTTTTGCCATCTCATCAATCTTACCATCTACAAAGTGTGATGTTGAAACTACTGGAGCTGCCTCTTTCTTACCCTTTCTGTCATAAACTTGTTGAGCTGAGTTTCCCTTCAGTCTATTAGAAGTAAGAATATTAGATTCTACCTCTAATGTTGCTTCTTGCATATTAAGTAAATGAACAAGTCTTCTTTCTCTCAAGAGTAAGGAAAACTCATGGTCAAAAGCATTAGCATAAGTGAGTTTTACAGAAGTTTCATAAGGTTTAATCTCTGCAGGGATTCTACCATACATTTTATTGAACCTCTTAGAGAAATCAGCTATAGTTTCATCTTTCTTCCTTCTTAGGGCTTCGAACTCTGTAATGTAATATGTATGATCCTTAGTATCACCCCATTGTCTCATGAAAACATCCTGAAGCTCTTCTATTAAAGTAATAGAGTTTGTTGGTAACTCTCTGAACCATCTTCTGACCTCTCCATCCAGACTCTGTACAAACATCCTCATCCACACATCTTTTGCCTCGATATTCTGATTATCTACATAGCTGAGAAATGCATCCCAATGCTCCTCATCTGTTGTCTCACCTTGTCCACTAAACTTAGGTAAGTACTTTTGGTAGTCTCCACCAGGAAGAGCATTAAGGGGCTGAGGTAAAACTAGAGGTGCATACCTAGCTGCTACCATTTGATCCATCATATCTAATGGTTGATTTTGGGCTGCCATCTTTAAATTGGCTGGTTTAGATGAAGGAAAAACTTGACTGGAACTTGGCTAAAAAAGGACTCTTACTATCTTTGAGGTGAAATAAAGGGATTTTTCCAAGAGATAAGGCTTTTGCTTTCTTGAAAGACTGAGGATCAGTAAAAATCTGAAAATTGCTAATAGGGATTGTAGGTTTCAACCAGGATGAATCTTGTTCTTCTTCCTTTGAAACAAAAAAGGGTGACAATAAGTCTATTTGGTCAGGGTTACATAAGGCTGGAGATCATTGAGACATTTTGATTTTCCTAGCTGTTTTCAGAATTTGCTCTGGGTCTGAGACACCCAGGTGTAAAGGTGAACTAGGTCTACTTATTGTTCCAACTCCTTTAGTAGCCACTATGAACTATTTGGTGAAATGTAGTCTTTAAAATTTGCTGGTTTAAGTCCACCTCTCAAAACCAGTTGAATGATGAGTAACCCAGGGAAAGTATGCTTCAGCTTCATCCCCGGCAACGGCGCCAAAGATGTTAGTGCCAGAAATTGTTGTCAGACTACTAAAGAACAAGCCAACACAATCTCAATAAATAAAATTAAGTAAAACAGGTTTTTTAGGGTTTTGGTTGTGCAGTTTGTAAACAAGAGGGTAAAAACTCATAAGGCTAAGAAAAACACTAAATCATGCAACAATGAAATATTGAGATGTATCATATAGGAAGCATATACCAGAACAACATAAGCACATTACTAAATTTCATCCACAGCTCACAATCATTTCATGAGAAATAACATTAAACAAGAAATGAATTTATAAACTGAGTGATTAAACCAATCAGAAATGAAACCAACAGATAAGATAAATAGGGCTTATAGTTTGCATATATACCATAATCAGTAATTCAAAATACATAAGAGTTTCTGAAACTTAGCCCTGAATAGTAGCTAAAAGCCTCCCCTTGTACAAAAATTCAAACCCTCAATCTTTCTTCAGTCTTACTTTTATCTTAGTTACCCAAAAACAGTTACATCAAAAAAAAAAAAAAAAAAAAAAACCTGCTTTTTAGGTCATACTACCAATTTACTTAACAAAAATAGAGTCATACATATTAAACTAACTTTTTTACAAAGACTAACTAATAACCACTATCATTTAAAGCATTTTACAAATCTTTAGCGGCCTCTACCAAAAGAGCTATCCCTTCCAATGCTTAAGTCTTCCTTCTTGTTTTCTAATGGTCAGCTTCTAGGTCTTCGACTCTTTTTGAAATCTCATGATTTTGTTGTGTTATGTCTTGAACAATTTTCTTCAATTATGCACACAGACTTTGTGTCTGTCTTTTCCTGTTCAAAGCTTCCTTAGATACTGCAATTAACTCTTGATAATGGCTAATGACCTCCTCTAAATCCTCTCTTAATCTTCTGTTAGCAGCTACTAACCCCTGATTTGTTTCATGCAGGTATTCTATCTGATATTTATATTGTTTAATACTTCTCTGTAAATTTTCATTCTCTGAATCAATACACTTTCCTTCTAAGACTGGATGCATTCCTTCTGGCATTCAAGGGATCTTCAATTTCTTAAAGATCTCTTCATCCTCCTCTTGCTGCTCTGTCATAGCTACAGGACCCCCTGGAGACTCATTAACTGCAAAACTGCATTGGGCTGATGGTTCTGCAATCTTTTCTTTCTCTGCACAAAAACTTGTCATCACTGAATGCTGCTTCATTGAATCATCTTGATGATGGTCTAAAACTACTTTCCTTCGAACTTCTTCTAACATTTCTGAGATTTTAGTTTCAGTTAAGGCTGACTTATCCTCTGAAATAATATGTTTCTTACCCTTCATCTCTTTTACATTTAAACCTTCATTCTCTTCTAACTCTTCTTGGGATGAAGTGTCTTCTATCACTATGATTTTCTTCTGAGCTAACTCAGGGTTTAGCAATTTTTTCATATTCAATCTCAATTTATTCTTGGGTCTGGTCTTAGGCCTCCAACCTACCCCAATCTTCCCCAACATGCTCAAAGTTTTTCCTTGGTGTTTTATAGATGCTAGCTAAAATACCTTTCTTTTGATTCCTCGTGACATTAACCCTTCTTCAGACTGTTCCTGTAAATCTTATTTAGTGTCAGCCCTAGCTTCATCAAACAATGGACTTTTCTTATCTTCTGACTGTACTCCTGTAGGGACTTGTTCTTGTTCTATCAAACTTTCATCTACTCCCTGATTTACTTCTTCATGCTCTAAATCCTACATTTGACCCTTTGATATTTCATCTTCCTCAACCTTATTCTGCTGTTCATTTTCAACATTTTCATCCCTTTGGGTCACAGACTTTCCTTGCACACTATATTCTTCTATCTCGACTATGACCTTTTTCTTCAATTTCTTGACTAAATTTTGTCCTTTGTTCAGCTGCCTTTTCTTTGATTGGTCTTTTTTCTCAGATTGAAACCCAGACCAGATTAGAAAATAGTCCCAGGTTTTTTTCCTTCTTTTGGAGCACTGTACTTATGATTAGCTTTATCAGACCATGATGAAATATGAATTGTTTAGTATGGTCTTGATGCTCTTTTACTCTGCTGGACATCTTTTGCAAACTCTTTAGGAAAAAGAAAGGAAGGTTCATCTTTGCTTCATGATTTAGATGCTGCAAAAACCTAAAATGATACTTAAATACAAAAGCATATCTTCCTTCACAAGTTACATAGCTTTACAGAATTTTAATTGGTTCTCTCCACTCTGGTTTGAACTTCTGGATATGCACTCCTTTACCCTAGTCCGCAACAACATTTGGAAGCAAGTAATTCTGTGAATCAAAGGTAAAAGGTACATTCTTGAACCAATATTCACCTTCATCAGGAATCCCTGTAGCCTCTGCTATTAGCTCTCTAGTCAGCTCAATCTTTAGGGTGTCAAAAATAACTATGTCATTATCCAATCCCTGAGCAAACTTATATGAAACTTCTGTGTGATGTCCATCAATCTTCTCAAAATAGTTTAACAATCCTACTTCTGAAAATAACCTTGCACAGTCAGGGAAATCTTGAACCCAAGACATATCTGAGGGTTCAACTCTGTTTGTTTTCCCATTCCTCTTCATTCTGGATAATTGATCTTAAAAATGCTTCCTTCAGTAAAGAACTTAACTCTATTTGAATATTTGCAATTTTAACAATCAATCATATGTTGAGAAAACTAAACCCTTGAGCTGAATTTTACTTCTCAAACTGATAAGTATTTTGACTCTACTGACAGAGAAAATTCGACATTGAGCAAAAATTGAGTTTATGCACTAGCATTCTTAGTTAATCTCAATAACTAATCTTTTGTTAGTGTGAACCCGAATACATGGAATATGATAATAATTTGCTTCATACCTGTCTGAATAATGGATTCGGTTGCTAGAAATATGCTTTCTTGTCTTCCCAGGTGTCCAATTTCATTCCTAAGTCTATCTCTGACTGCCACGACAATGCTAAACAATTACCCTGCAAAACCCTAAATTGCCGACCTTCTTCAATCTTCAATCACAAACTGCCAGGTCTTGCCACGACTTCTATGGTCTTCATTCATTCAGGAAATGCGTAGCTAATGGAGAATTTTCCTCATCGTGCATAATCATTATGGTTCCACTACTCTGTATCTCAAAACTTCCAAATAACCGCAAGCCACCCAAATGATTCTTTGCCTGATCTCACAACACTTGTCACGATGATTATTGTGGCTGAAAGCATGTATCAAACTCATCGACAGGTGTGAAAGACTTCTCCTATGCGCGAATTTTGAAAATTTCGAGCCAAAATCATGATTTTTCAGATAGCACGATTTTCTTGTAGCGCCCGTGTTTACCTTTTCTGAGCTTGCGCTACAATAATATATGTTTTAATAATTTTTAGAAAAAAACTCACAGCAAATGGTTAAACTTTGGTTAAATGGTTTTAAATAAAACCTTATGATATTTTTTAGAACCTTTAAGTCATATATACATTCTACAAGCCCCTATAAACCATAAATTTCACTAAGTAAAACCAAAATTGGAAGAAACCTATTAAATCAACTATAAGTATAAGCATAAAATCAAAGAAAAATTTAAAAGAAACAAAAGTCAAAACTTAAAAATAAAAGAAAGACCATACTTTAAAAACAAGCAAATGCTTTAAAATGAGAAACAAAAACAGGCTATAACAGTTACCATTTTTTTTCCCCATCATTACATGTCCTTAATAAGGTTATGCTCTTATTAAAAATGTATATGTACAATTAAAATTGCGAGAGATTGTCATTTTCACATTATAACATTTTAAAAACTAACATGGCATTAAAAATATCACTTTAGAGCTAAAAAAAATTCAATTGCTTTAGGTTAAATTTGATAACCAGGTTCTAACTAAACCATATTAATCTTTGTTTAGGATCTTTTCAAACTTTTCAAAATATATTTAAGAGGTAGTAATATTATGGTTATTTTTCGAACTTTTAAAAAATATTTTTTTGATTTTAAAATATTGATTTTTATTGTAAATCATGCGCAATAATTAATATGCTTCACCTTAGAGTTCTCAAATTTCACATTTCAAGGCACTCTATCACACTAACCACTCAACTTCTTATCATTCACTCGTCACCATCATATACAAAAATACCGAAATCCTGTCTAAATCCTTTCTCTTAAATCCCTTGTAATAACTGCTTAATATTTAAAACCATAAATATTAAAACATTCAAATATTACAACCATATTCAAACATTACTATCATGTTGAAACTGGAGTTAGGGCTATTTAAAGCGGTTTAAACATATTCTCCATTTGCACTAAAAAAAAACCTACAAATAATATATCAGTTCTCCATTTGTTGCACTGAAAACTATATCAACCAAGTATGTAATGCAAATAATACCTACACTATCTAGATATCATTGTGATGCAAACAAAATATATCAATGTAATGCAAATAATACTTGAGTTATCTAGATAATTGATAATTAATGATATGATACAAATATTACATGCCAGTTCACTGCAATAGTATTATCATTTTCAGTGGATGCACAGACTACAACAAAATGGATTAATACCTTGGGGATATAGATAATTAATGACCTAATACAAACATTACCTTCCCTCCTTATCACCGCAACAATATTATCATTTCCAATGCTTCCATAAACTACAAGAATATACATAAATACATGGCCCATCCACTGCAACAATGAATTTGTCGGGATATGGAACTAATTTGCGCACGTAACAAATTGATTTGCATAGGTAATAAGAGTATTAATACAGTGCCATAGCAATAGGATATTAATTACCACAAATATTACATTCACAATTAAATATATGAGGTGATACCCCTTGGCGTATCATCCATGGTAGTGTGCAATAATGTGCAGGGATACCCCGTAGCATTAATCCGTGGCAACCTGCCTTTCAACTACACATATTATGTTGAAGACGTGATTTTAACGACAAAATGGATGAGTATTGGATTTGATAGAGGGGAAAGGGCTTGCACCTCGAGAGATTTGATCCCTCTCGACGCTTGGTAGAGCCACATTTAAGATGAATCTATGTTGGTTATATAAAAGTTCAAATAAAAAAATAAAAGTCATGAAGGAAAAGAAAGGGGGAAAGCGGGAAACCCTGTCTTAATGCTTTAATTGAGTTGGTTGTAAACAGAATTATCACCAATCTGCAAGTCTCCGAGGACTCCAAAATGGTAGTGGACTGGGTGAACAACAAAATTCAAATCAAAGCACCTCATTTACAACAACTCTTAAAAGCTATCAGAAGGCTTCTGAATTTCTTCTCGGTCCTAACCATAACACATGTATACGGAGAATTAAACACGGAGGCAGATAACCTGTCAAAACTTGCATTAATGTTAACTCCAGGCCAGAGGGTGATTGAAGAAGCACGGGAAGAATGGCAGGATACTAAATTTTCAAGTATGAGCAGAAAGAAAGATTTATGATTTTGATAGACACAGTTATGTAGCGGACTTCTTAAGAAAAGAAGCAAACTATGGTTTGGAAAATGTATGTAAGTCCTTTCCAGGGACCATCTATGATCATACAATTTTTTGTTATGATGGATATTTTCCATTTGGAATATATATATATATATATATATATATATATATATATATAAGTGGTGTGGGGTTATTTATTAATATGAATTTAATAGGAGACCTACCCAAAGAGGTCATGTCTTATCATCTCTAGTTTTGGGAGCCTAACCCATAAGGACCCAGAGAATTCAATTCCTGAGAATTGAATCTCCAACCTCATTATTACCGATCTATGGACTTTAACTCCAACCAACCGAGTTACCCCTAAGGGCTTTTTTTTTCACATTTTTTGGAGAAGTGTTAGGTTATTTATTGATATAGATTTATTTTAAAATAAAATTTACTAAACATAAGGAAAATCAAACTTTGTGAGGTATAATTTTTTTTCTTTATATATATATATATATATATATATATATATATA
>LPNX010556796.1:16823-143674 GCA_001517045.1 Pseudotsuga menziesii
AGGGTCGTTTAGAAAGCTATTATAGAGGATGTTCAAAATATTAAGGAACCCAAAGTAGAAAGTTTTTCCTTCCAAATAAACAGAGATGCAGCCAAACTATACACAGAAAGCAAAAAACCTGATATAACAGTCTCCTGAGAGGCACGCGACTCTATTGATGGCCTGAGCATGGATCAAGAAGGGGGGTTTTCTTCGAGGTTTGGGCATCCCCATCCTCCTTCCTACGAGTTGCTGGTGTCATTAGCATTGGTCCCTAACACAAACTAAGGGGGTTCGTTGCTCAACCCTTCGGCTTCCCACACTCTCTTGAACAGTGGTTCAATGGTGGTCAAGATGGGGAAAGGGGGAGACTGAGCCAACCGTGGCGCCGGTACTGAGCTAGCATCCCTTGACCTGCCGCCTGTCGCACTTCCGCTTCCTCCATCCACGTGTCCAACCTTCCCAGCAGTGCCAGCCATGCATTTCCATGCAAAGGTGGCATCCAGACTGCTGAGTTGCCCATCCATTTCCACCATTTTTGCCTTCACGACAAGGACTGTATCACGAGCCGCGCTCCAATTACTGAGCATATCCTCCATTAGATTGCCTAGCATATTTTTTACCATCCAGTAGTGGTTATTCCTGCTACCGCCATGCCCTGTAGCTAAACGCTCGTTCACCACCCTACCTCCCCAATCATCAATGAGGATACATACCGACATTGAGATTTTTGCCTCGTACCCCTCCTCCATCGGAATACTGAGCCCCATTTGGGCCTTGCCTCTCCCGCTGTTGGCTCGTCAGGGCGTACCATGTTGCCTGGACATGGTGATGAGCCAATTACCCGGGTGCTGCAAGAAGGGCCAGTGGCGTGACGTAATATGTAGTGGCAGGTGATTGTGTTGAACCCTGCCAACCTGCAAGAATGAGGTTACTCGCAGAGGTGACGAGCCATTGGAGGATTCCAATATACACAAGAGTTAGGAACTAGAACAGGACCTTAGGCGGCACAGAGCATCCCTCAACTCGAAACAAAACCACATGTTGCGCAAAGCATCCCACGAACCGAAAGAAAACATCAAACACGCCACCAGAAACAATGTCATGTTTTTTCATGGCGCCACCCTAACCTTGCATTAACTGTGTACCTGTAGCCATTAAACGCACCTGAACCAGCATGAATGCGAAGGAGGCTTTCCAGACAGAGTCAACTTAAGACGAGAGTCGAGAAGTGACATCCCTCTCCATCCGCACAAGGGAGCTTGAGTTCATTGCAAGGGTAGTGATCTCGCCAGCATGTATGGTGCCACGCGTCTAGCTCGTAGACCGAGGTGCCTCGCGTCGTCGATCGAGCTCGTTGGCACCCGCATCTAAGGTTTTTTCTTAATATATTAAAAACTTATAAAAAATATTTTATCTCAACTATTTTTATTCCACTCTATAAATATGTGATAAATAGATAAATTTATATTGACTTTTTAATTGTTTTTATATAAATTTAAAATTAAAACTTCTTGCTATTTTCAATATAACCAAATTTGATATCTGTTAATTGAATTTAGAATGGGTGATTCAAACATTAATTATGATGCTCCTTGATTTAAATCTAACTTACAACATATTATGATGAACATTAAAATACTTTAATTATTTCTTAAATATTCTTTTTAAGATGAGTGATAAACCATATTTATAAAATATCAAAATTTCACAATAAACAAAAAAACACCAGCTATTTTGCTAATATTATAGGATTATAAACAAGTTAAAGTTTTTTCTTTTAACAAATTGATTTAATTAAATTTAAAAGACGTGACAAGTAATAGAATGTTGAAAATAAAGTTATATATATATTCATTTTGTTTTTTATTATATTAGATAAAATGAAATGTTATTAGTTTTATTTGAGTATATTAGTTTTTTAATTAGATTTGTGCTTTAATAGTAACATGCCTCCTAGCAAAAATTAAATAAGAATAATAATAAACAACTAAGTTTAATCAATTAAGAAAAATTAAAATTTTTCTTTAAAAATTTATATAATATTATTTAATATAAATAAATAATAATAATGGAAAAAAATTATATGGAGTAATATACTTTTTTTGGCCTTTTTTTCCTTGATTTGATCATAGCTCTGAAAACCTTGTTTTTGAGGCAATCGCAGGCTGACTGTGGCTGGAGACTGTGGATCGGGATAATATATCTATCGTTTTGGATCTATGTGGTGGCTAGCTAGAGGTTGAGTGTGCCATGGCAGATCCTGAGGGCGGATCCTCGACCCCCTCCTCCTCTAACCTGTCGTCTGAGGTCGTAGCCTTCGCCCGACTGATATTCTCACAAGGAAAGAAAACAAATGGAGACGCCCCTCCCGAAATCATTAAGAAATTGGACGAAATCCTTGTAGTCACCCTTCCGTCGGAGAAAACCATTCAGGTCGCATTAGCTTTAGTGGATCGGGCTTTAACAGGGCAATTTACCAGGCTATGGCCCTTGCCAAAGACTACAGATAATTGGGTTCAACAAAACTGAAGACCTCTTATATCTCAGAATGTAGGTTGCTATTTAGTCGGTCAAGGGTTCTTTTTATTTGATTTTGTTTCAAAGGAAGACAACAATCTTATTTTTCGAAATGGCCCTTACTTCATGGGACTGTAGGGGTTGTATTTGAATAGATGGTTGCCTAACTTTGATCCAACTGCAGACACACCTAAAGCAGTTCTTGTGTGGGTTCACCTACCTAATCTTTCCATGCACTGGTGGAATCCAGACTCACTTCAATCCATAGGAAACGTGTTGGGCAAGTTTGTCGATATTGCAAATCACAAAGATTAATTTGCTTGCGCTCGCATCTGCGTTGAAGTGGACTTAGAAGTAGGATTTCCAGAAGCCATTAAAATCACAGTAGGAAATTGGACACACTACCAGAAGTTGGGCTATGAACAACTCCCATTCAAATGTCGAGGATGCCATGAATACAAGCACTTCCAACGAAATTGCCCTAAAAATCAATCAGATCAGCCAGAAGCAGACAAAATTGAAGGATAGCACGCAGCCAAGAAAGCCCGAGGCAATCCCAAAGTTCCTCAAGGACCTCGGGTTGAAGGGAAGAAGATAGCACTAAAGCCTAAAGAGACAGGGCCCTCCAAAAAAATTCCAGATCAAAGCCCTCCTAGCCCTAGAAGGAATAACTTCAAATCTCTAGAAAAACTTTATCAAGGAAGAAGACCAAAGGGACCTAGAAGAAATCCAACCAGATACTCAGAGTATGGATGTTTCTAACCCTGCACCCTAGGAAACTTTAGTAACAGGAGAGGCAACGGACCAAGGAAAATTAGAATAAGAGACCGAATAAGAAGAATCGGAAAAAAGGGGAAGGAGAGATCGACGCAGTAGTAGCAAGTAAAAAAAATCTACATGAGGAACAAAAACCAATAAAGAAACCAGAGAATAGACTAATTTTAAGGACGTAGTTCAAGCCTCACAACTGACACTAATCAAGCTCCTCTGAAATCCCAGAACCAGCAGGCAGCAGGGGGCTCCCCAAAGGGGAACCCCAATCACTAGCAAAGGTAAATAATGAAAATTGTCTCCTGTAATTGTAGAGGACTGGGCAGTAAGAATAACAAAGAATCAATGAAAGTTTTGATCCGCATATCAAACCCAAACCTACTACTAATCCAAGAGACTAAAATGGAGGAAAATACTTTCCTCTAGACAAGCTCCAAGTTTTGGAGAAAGGGAGGAGGTTGTGCATTAATCTTCAGAGGGGCATCAGGTGGTATCTGCACCCTCTGGACGCCACCTTGTTTGATATAGTAACCACCAAATCATGCACATTCTGGATCTTATCTCAGTTGATCCACAAGGCAAATGGAAATCAAATTAGTCTTTTCAATATATATGCTCCAGTTCTATTCTCGAAAAAAAAATGTTGGGAATGCATCCGGGAAACCATTGATAGCATGGGATTATAAAATATTGTTTTAGCAGGAGACTTTAATGTAGTATTGATTCACTTAGAAAAAAGGGGAGGCACCATAGTCAGAGATCCAACCAGGGAATGGTCGGATAAGATAATTGTCGATTTAGACCTATATGATATTAAACCAATCAAGGGTTCCTTCACTTGGAAAAATAAAAGAATTGGATTGGGCCACATCCCTGCCCGACTAGATCACTTCCTGGTTCAAAATTCCTTCCTAATGACGGGGTTAATGCCTCTGACCATAAACCCATCTTGCTAGAATTTAGAATAGAACCCAATATGGGACCAATCCCCTTTCGCTTTAGCCCTCTTTTGGGTCCAACACGAAGATTTTATGGACGTGGTTTGGGAAAGTTGGAATCAGTATGTTGAAGGCTCTCCCTTCTATGTGTGGTAAGAAAAGCTTTGTAGAGAGAAAAGAACACTCAAAGAATGGACCAAGAAGAAAAAATCCTCGATCCAAAATCAAATGGACATGCACCAATGTCTCGCAGAACATCAATCCAACATGGAAGACAAATCTGTAACTAAGGAGATGCTAGGAAAAGAAGCAGATCTGCATCACGATTTTCATATTGCCTGTAAATGGGAAGAAAAATATTGGAGGCAAAAATCACGAAGGCTATGGCTCAAATATGGGGATAGGAACACAACCTATTTTCACAAGCAAGCTGCTGCTAGAAAGCACTTTAACTCAATTAATGAAATTCAAGGCCAACCTACTTCAGATTTCAATAAAATTAAAGAAGATGTTGTGACGCACTTCAGCTCAATATACACCGAAGACACTCTAGCTACACCCATTCATTCAAGGAATATTTTGTATTTGATACCCCAGAAAATCAGTAGTAGTGCTAATCGGAGACTTATTAGACGAATCTCTTTCGAAGAGATCAAAGAAGCGCTAGATGACAAAGCTCCAATACCGGATGGCTTCATAGCCAAGTTCCTAATAGTATGCTGGGATATTATTAAGAATGATCTCCATAAGATGCGGGAAGCACAAACTCAACCTTCCTGACTCTTATACCAAGAGAAAATTTCACAAATTCGTTCAACTGATTCAGACCAATCTTTCTCTACAATATAGGTTACAAAGTTATCACAAAATCATGGCCAAGAGACTCAAGCATCTGCTACCCAAAATCATTCCAGAAAATCAAGGAGGTTTCATAAAAGGAAGAAAAATCTGGGACAACATTATTCTTGTCCAAGAGGCTATTCATTCCAGTCTCAGCAATCGTGAAAAAGGTATGGTAATTAAAATTGATTAGCTAATGAAGTTTTGACATAGTGCGACACAATTTTCTTTTTCAAGTCATGGGGAAATTTGGGCTTTGATCCTTCCTTTATAAGATGGGTTAAATCCTGCATAGCAAGCCCTTGGGGTGCCCCTTTGGTTAATGGAAGAATAGCCTCCTTCTTTCAAGATTCTAGGGGATTAAGGTAGGGATGCCCTCTCTCTCCCCTCCTGTATGCCATACAAGGGGCCTCACTTAACTTCCAACTGGAAATTTTTTGTCAGGATCAAGACCTGTTAGGGCTTCGCATGGTTCGAAGGACTAAAGACATCAACCATGCCTAATTTGCAGATGACACCCTACTACTTGGAGGAACTAGCACACATATTGCAAGGAAATACAGACATGAATTAGACCTCTATTGCAAGATATTTGATATTCAAATTAATCATTAAAAAAGCCAAATCTATAGTTGGAATATCAATCCAAGGGAGCTTCTAGTAATCACCAGAATTCTAGAAATAAAAGGAATTGTCAATGGGAATATTTCAAGTATTTAGGAGTTCCAATTTTCAAATCTTCTCCTAAAAAAAGACACTAGGAGCCTCTACTAGATAAAGTCAAGTCCAAAATTCGCACTTGGGGGGCTCTTGGCTCAACCTAATAAGGAAAGTGGTTTTAATCAATTATGTTCTAAAAAACCTCTCGATCTATCAATGCTCTATGTTATTAGCCCTAGCAAGTTTCCTCCAGAAGTTTGAAAAATTTATCAGATATTTTCGATGGCGAGGAAAGAAAACAAAAGGTCAAAAATTTGTGTTGGTAAGCTGGAATAAGATAATAAAAAAAACAAT
Organism: Pseudotsuga menziesii; assembly: GCA_001517045.1. NCBI lineage: Eukaryota > Viridiplantae > Streptophyta > Pinopsida > Pinales > Pinaceae > Pseudotsuga > Pseudotsuga menziesii. The sequence continues at coordinate 22,886 of LPNX010556796.1, forward strand.
ATTGGAAGGAGGACTAGCTTTGAAAGATCTTAATATTCAAAACATAGCACTTGGTCCAAAGCGTCTATGGAATATTATCTCATGGAAACTTTCTTGGAGCAACAAAGTTCTCTAGAGAAAATACTTTCAGGGCAATCAGAAAACTTGTCTGGAACAAGATCCTGTTACCGAGAAAGGATCTCCCACATCCTCCATTTGTCTAAAATCCCTCTCTATATTCAAATAAGCTCTTCATTGGATCCCACGGAATGGAAAATTGATTAATCTATGGAACAACTCTATCATGGGGAATCCCCCTCTTGTACTCGATCAGAATTTGGAAAATATAAGAAGTTGGATGCAAGGAAACAGGATGCACACCTTATGGGATGTTTCCCTATGGAATTATAAAGATGATTGGACGGGTTGGCATCTCCCCCAATGCTCGCGCCATTTGGAAAATTTAAAATCTAAACTATTCCTTCAACTTCAAGGATGCTCACTTATTAGCGCTTTATCCAGAGACAAGAGAGGATGGGGAACCCACTAAGGAGCATATTTGGTTGCTCAAGGATATCTCCATCTCAAAGATCCCTCATGTACCCCTGAACCCTTCCGTTTGGAAACGCATTTGGAACTGGAAAAGCCTCCTGAAAGTCGATGCCTTTAACTATTCAGTTTCCCACGAAAGCATCCTTTCTGGGGAAAACTTGGAAAAAAGAGGTTTAACAACACACTTTCGATGCCCTGTTTGCTTCAACCATCAAGGTACCATGGATCACCTTTTCCTTGGATGTATATTCTCTAAAGAAGTATGGAATTTATCTCTAGGGCCTTGGTCTTCCAAGATCTCGCTTCTTGATAGTCTTTCAAACCTGCTCAAATCGCAGGAACTTCTATATCCATTATCTTTGATTCACAAACCTGGTCTCAAATACTACTGGTTGACTCTTCCTAAATTTATCCTATCGAAAATTTGGTTAGAACTCAACTTTCGCATATTCCGAGAAATCGCCTCATTCTGCAGCCCAGGTAGTGACTAAAACCCAGGGTCTAATGGGAGCTTGTCTACATTCCCCCCCCCCCCCCCCCCCCCCCCCCCCCCCTCCCCCCTTCCTCCCCAAAAATAAAATCCCTCTTCTCCAAGAAGAGGAAGAATGGGTAAAGTCCTTTAACTTTGAAGAAAAGGAGATTCCACCAGCATCCCCCCCTCTCGAGTTGGGAAATTAGAATGGACTCCAAAGAGTTCCTCAATGACGAAAATCCAAAAAATCTTCACAATTTATTTTTTGATAGAGCTTTGAAAGGAAACCTTGGGGAGGCAAGAGGAGGAAGGATTATCATGAATCCCAAGGGAAATGATGGACTTCGATATGCTTGGAACATAGACGCAAACTCAAATAACTTAATCGAAGCTTGTGCCCTTTGGCATGGACTGATCCAACTAAATTCCTTAGGAATAACAAAAGTTTTGATCTTTGGAGATTCCAAACTCATTATCCAAGCTATGAATACTAACAAAACTGGGAAAGATACGAAGCTAGATACAATAATAACTCAGATTCAACATCTTTCTCACTCGTTTCAGAAGCTTGAATTTGATCACATTCTCAAAACTCTAAATGTAAAAGCAGATGGAGAGGCAAACAAAGCCACTGCTCTAAATTATGGTGAGCTTACCATCAATAATGAACAAAGGTGGGTTCCACCCCCTAGCGCGCTAGGAAAGTCTCCAAGAGTGAGGCTTCTTTTTGATCCCGGGTGGCAGAACTCAAGTAGAGACATGCAGTCTATATGTTTTAACAAACCTCCTAGCATCAAATCACTATGTTGGAAAATATACTCCCCAAAGAGCCATATCCGGGCGATAATGGAAACAAGAAGGAACTCGAATAACGAAATCCATGACTCTCTCGATGGTGGCATAAAATGGTACGAGAGGGATCCATTAAGACCCATTATCTGGACTTATTGCTTGAGCATTAGGGGAATACAAAATCACTCACATCTATTCCAAGGCAGATCAAGAAGAATGGACGAAAATCCTAGGATCAAAAGATTTTAAAGGCAAGTTAGAAGGCTCTAGAAGCACAATCAATTAGACTTTGAAGCGGGCCACAAGTTTGAAAATCTAGAGGAGGATAACCTTCAGCTCAAAATCATGGCTAAAGTAATTAGAGAAGAATCAACATAGCTCGTGAGGAAGTTCAAGATGTACCAAGATTTGGCAGACCAACTCATAAAGCCAGAGATTCAAATGGGGAAGCACAAATTCAAAATGAAGCCATCAACATAGATATGGAGGATAAGGATGACAAAACAATATGGAAAATGTTAAAAGAAGCATTTGATGACTCAATCTGTGACTTTCCTCCATTTGAATATGTTTATGCTTATTAGACTATTAGAATTTCAGAGTTCTAATTCTCTTAAAAGGCATTTCAGGAAAATTGCAAGCTATAATGCTGGACTTTAAGATTTAAGCAGCAATAGAAAATTTGAAACTGTACCAGTGGCATCCACTGATATTCTAATATAAATATTAACCGTTTCTGTTTATAAATAATAATAATGGAAACATTTTTACCTAATGCAATTTTTTTAATAAGCTTTAAATAAATAATAACAATGGCAACATTTGTATATAATAAAACATTTAATGTTTTTTTTAATAAGTTGGACAATATTATATTGATTTAAACAAATTGTAATTATTATTTTTATGGTGTGCCCATAAGGAAAAACTAGATTTGGAGAAAAATAACAGATTGTTATTGGTAAATTGCTTAGACTTAATGTTTGCTAGTTTAATATTCCTTAAGCTAAGATAAAACCAATAATATTTGGGCATAACTAGATGATAAATAAAGAAATTGGAAATAAAATAAGAGACTTCAACATAGACCAGGCTAAAGGGTTGTTTCATCATTATAGATGGAAAGTTAGGCACCTATTGACCATGGATGGGCTTGTGGATTTTTGTAGAAAAATTGAGGTTGGCGGTAGCTTTGACAATAATCCTGAGCTTCATGTTTTCTTTTTTAATATGGTCCTCTGTTTCATCCAATTGTAGTAATAATTCATTTTGCTCCTCCTTTCTATCCATGAGGGATTTACCCAAGAGCGATTTCATCTACTAGGACAAGGCCATCATCTTACAATACTTGTTTGTTTGTTTGTTTAGAATGAGAGGATCCTACATCAGGAACCATGGGAGCATCTCTTCCTCAATCACTTCAAAACGAATGAAATCCTACTCAACTTTTACTCAATCTTCAACTGGAGTGATGTCCAGTTTAATCTTGGTTGGGGCCTCTTGAAAATGAATAGCTTCTACCTTTGTTGTTTCATGCATTGCCCTGGGTTGCAAATTGTTTCCTTTTCCTTTACGTCCTTGATGCCCACAACCCTTGGCTGCCATAAATTGAAGAGTTTGGGATAACTTTCCTTCCTTTAGACAAGGTGTCCAACAGAGAGGGGGGGGGGGACTAGTAGAGAAATCAAAGTGTAGGCTACTTGACTTTATTTCAAACTAAAAAAGAGGGCCTGACATGGAGGTGGAGATGGGGTTGTTTGAAGAATGCTCATCCCAAACATGCAGGAGCATGTATCTTCCATTTTCATAAAACTAAAACTAGTCATTTGATCCTTGTTGCTTCCTACAAATTCTCGTTGTAGATAACCACAACCCACCATAATGAAGTCCCAAGTGCCATCATTGTAACACCATCATTGATGAATGGCTTAATGCCTTTTAGCCAGTGTTGGTGGACACTGCTATACTTCATCATGTTCAGTCATACCAAAGTTTGGTTGCATAATGCCGAACCCCTGACCCTTAACATACCATTGTCTTATTGTCCTCTCCACTTATTATTGTGCTTGATTATGCTTGGATATAAACATTCCACATTGGGTTTGTGATGTAACCTTAGGATGACCCCTCCTCACCTACCTTTGCCTCACTTCGAGTAAAAATATATAAAATAGACCAAAAAAATAAATAAAAATTATATACTAAACTATAAGAAAGAAGTGGATGCTCTTATTGATCGAGTAAAAATATATAAAATGGACCAAATTTTTTTTTATATACTGGACTATAAGAAAGAAGTGAATGCTCTTATTTATAAATATTTAAAATATAAATAGAAAGAAACTTATCTGAAATACATAGAAAGGGACTTATTAAAAGTTTAAATGGAAGAGAATAAGACAAGGGATAGATCCACCTTAGTAGTTTGAAAAGATGTAAAACAAACCATTGTTTAAATGAGAAAAATGTCCACATTACTTTGTTTTTAACCCCATTGTACTAAGTGCCAACCAACCTACTACGTGTATTCACAAAAACAACTCTCTAACCTATCTTTTGTCAATATGAAAAAAGGAATATTAGTTGTGGTTGCAAAATAAATGCCCAAATAATAATATTTTTTTTTTCTTTCTAAAATGTGATTCACCATTTGTTAGAGGGCTACTCCACAAAAAATACCAATACTTGATATTCAAACTGAATCAAGGTATGGTCGACTCATCATTCACAACATTTATTACAAAGGGCTTCACAAGAGCATCATGTCACTTATAAGAGTAGAACCTGAGTGGAGAGGGTAACATTCATTACTCCCAACCACCCAAGCTACATCCATTTGACAACCAAACAATAATATTAGAGAATAGAAAAAGACATAAAATAAGTATGCAATTAAATTCATCCGTAAAAATTTAAATAAAAAGAGGTGTAATACATTTTAAAGAAGAACCTTCAATAACTATTAGACCCATACATTTGGATATGTGAATTCCAAAGGTTATTATAGTTCAGTAGTATGACAAGAAAGTTGTAAAATATAGTGAGTAATGATTTTTTAAGAGCTTACTTAAATAAATTGATGAGAAACTATACATTAAGAATTACAAAGTTAGTTTAAATAAGATTTTAAAAGTATTTATTATTATTATATCAAATTATATAATTTTTCAATAAAAAATGATAAAAATATTTATTATTTAATTATTGTATTTTATGAAATTAATAAAAAACAAATATTGATTGTTTAGTTTGCTATTCTGTTTTAGTGATTTTCTAAGATAAATATTAGTCTAATTTGTTTCATTTACTACTTTACTTTTATGTATTAGTATAATTGATTTGATTTACTACTTTACTTTTATTTTTTGTTATTAATTGAGATTTAAATTCTAATCATTACATTGTTTATTAAAGTTGTTAGTATATTAATTTGATGTGAAAGCTATTAAGTTTGTATATTTTTTTTATAGACACAAACGGTTATAATATATTAAGGTGGTATAACCACAGAAACTGGCTCAGTATACAAAAATGCCCTTGTGGAAGCGACAAAGTAAGTCAACAACCATGTCAGTTTTATTAGCGCCCTTATGAAAGCAACAAAGTAGGTCCAAAACACCCATTGATGGGTCGCAGAGACACAACTAGAAATAGTAAGTAATAGGAGAATAAACTACTAGAAGCCTACAGATACCACAACTTTTTACAAAGAAATAAACAGGAGACAACATATGAGCTTTAAACAGACCGGACGATTCAGACACCCGCAGAAGAAAACTAATACCGCAGGCTATGCGAATTTCCCAAAGGAGCGGGCAGAGGAACTTGAATTGCTCGCATTTTCCAGTTTGACCACCTTGAGCTCGAGTTTGTCAATTTTCACTTCCAAGCTTGCTAACATCCTGAGAATTGCCGATTCGGACTTTCTGATTTTGCGCTTGAGTTCTTTTCGCAGGAAGGCCAAATCTCCTTCCACATTGCCTAGTCTTTTGCCACCTTCGGTGTCAATGATGTCCACTGATTCTTTGAGCTTCACCACCTCCTCCCGAATGTCGAAATCACCAAGAGCCCTCACCAACTCCTCCCGAGCATCGAATTCACCATGAGTCGGCATTAAAGACCCCATCGACTTAGAATTGGCCATAGGAACTCTATCATGCAACTTTGTTCTGGGGCGAATGCAAAACATAGGTTCGAAATGTATGCAGACTAGCGAGAAGACAATACCTTTTCCTTTCAAATTTCCAAGGATTATAACCCTGCGTCCCACGCTCGAAGTCGCCATAGCACCTGGAATAATCATAGTCTCCATTAATGTGCACATACCCTTCCAATCTCCCGGCAGGTCGACGAGACCTCCTCCCTCCATTTCACCTACACTGAACGCCCCAAGTACCTATTTTATTAATGTTGTAGTCTAATGCCAATTGTTCCCACGAGACGACACGTGACCCCATGCGTCGTAACCTTTCCCAAGCAGTGTAATGATGTCACCTGCCCTACGCATGACGACCCCACATGCCTTAAGCACGCCCACGTCACCATGATCTAGCCTCGATCCTATGGAAGAGGGCAAAAAACAAAATTCTTGTTGATTTGGAGGGAGCCAGGGCTTAGCACGAACCCAAGGTTTGCTGCTAGGTCCGCCTCCTTATTTTGCACTCTCAACACATGAAAAAACTCGGTTTTGTGGAAAGATCGAGTGAGGCATCGAATCTTAGATAATATTTGCTTGAGTTGTAAGTTGTTAGGAAGATGTCCTTTAGCCATTGCATGGATCACAATCCTCAATTCTCCCAACACAACGAGCTTAGAAATTCCCTTGTTCTTGGCAATCACCAATTCTTGCCGTAGGACTAAGGCTTCAACAATGTTGTTTGTCTCAAACCCAAGACCCCAGGCGAAGGTAGTTTCCAGAATGCCGTCCGAGGTGAAAAAAACCCCGCCCCCCCTTGCCGCTATTAAGTTTGTATATTTTACCAATACATTTATTTAAAGTTTTTTTATTCATATATTATTTTGTAAAATTTTGTTTAACAAAATAATTTTTGCATTGATGAAAGTTTGAAGAATTAAATTTCAAAATATTTTTTAATTTTACAAAAAATTAGATGATACATTTTTAGTAAGTTTTTATATTTCATTGTTTTTATATAAAACTTCTATGGTGTGAACCCGACAAGAAAATCTTCTAAATTAGTTATATATAATTGATTTCTCTAGGAACAATAAGAATGTTGACAACATAAAAGAAGTTTGAAAAGAAAAAATATTTTATAAAAGAATAATCTTTCATATATCTTTCATTTTTATATTATAGCAAAGTAGAATAATTTTTTATAAACTTTTCGAAAAATACTTTAGATACTTATCTCATTCTAAATCCATTTAAATTCATTAAAAAAACCAAGAAGAAGCTTGAACTTAAACTATATATAGACACAAACATAATATTCATATGTGGAAAAGTGATATAATGATCTTCACAACCGAGAACCTATTACGAGCACAGAGGGAACACGTTTCAAGAATAAAAATTAATATTTCACCTTATAAAAACATTGATTCCATCCTCCTCTATTAGTTATTATATGAAAACAAAATATCTTGGAATAAAGTTACAAGTAGAAGTATAATTAATGATTAAAATCACATTTACAAAGCTATGTGGTAAAAGTGTTTGTTTTTCTTCACTCGATTACAGTTTTGAGAATTTTGTATGGGCTTTAGTTTTGGGAGCTAATCTTAAACCCTTAGCTTTGATATCAAATGGTTTTGGAATCAGACCCCATTCAACTCAATCACTCTTAGAAACTAAATATTTATAATTAGTTAACTACAACTAAATTAATTTAAACCCTTAAATATAAATAAACAAAATAATGTAACATACAATCTATCTAATATATATCAATACAATATATTCACACTAAGTATATATTTACAAATGATAAATTTGTCCACTACTGCCTTCTTACCCTGCAAATAGATCCAAAACATTAAAAATGCCATCTCTTTATTTATTATTATTATTATTTTATATAAAATTTAAGCTCACCCTAATTGCTGGTATACCACATCCTCACCAACCATGTAAATAACTGCTTCTCAACAAACCCCACAGAACTACAGCAAACTCTTGGACTATGAACCTATGAACATTGACCATTTTGGTTTTTGTGTGGTCTCGAATTCTAATAGCTAAATAACAAAATCTCATGCAACCGGAAGATTTCAAATTTGGAATATAGTTATGGCAGTAGAGATGAAGAGGCGGTTCTATTTATAAAGAGCCCATTTGCCTTATACAGTTCGGTAAAGTAAGATTATGTATATCGCCTTCCACCTGCCAAAAGTAGTCTGAAAAGCCACAAGTAATGATGGTCGGGCATGTGGAAGGAAACCCAAGTGTTAGTTTTTGCCATTCAACCTTGGATAAAAGAGAAACAGGAGGAAGAAGAAGCGGACTGTCCTTGTGCATTGCTCGCAGGTTACATTGGGAGCCACTGTTAATTGCTGCTACTAGAGGTAAAGATTTACAATTTTAGTAAATTTACAAACTCGCTGCAAAGGGTTTTAGAAATCTGTTACTAGCTGCTGTGTAGTATTTCATTCCGTGCACCCAGTGACGGGCTAGAGTCTAATCATTACATTACCTCGATTATCAAAATGAAATTTTAGTTAAGGATTTGGGTAGAATAAATTATGCTTCTTATTCTGTATTGATGTGACAGTCTCCCCACAAGTTGGGTTTCTTTTTATATCCTTAACTATGCTTTGATTATGTATCTGAATCTTGTCACTTGTCATTAGAAATAGGTTCCCCCCTGCCACAACAGGAGGCTTTTGGGTTTCTCGTGTGTATGTTCCCAAAGGCTTGAAATCTTGATTGGGTTTTGTATCATAAGAAAGTTTTTTTGGGCTAAGCAACCACGAGAGCGCATATTGCTGTAATTGCCTCCGATGCAAAACATCGGGCCATGGTTTCCAAAATCCCGAAGAATGACATTCACTGATGGCATAAAGTTCTAGTTCTAGTATCCGTATTAACTGCACAAGCATCGCTTGACCTTGAAATTAATTTTTGAGTCGGTTGGCAAAGCTCAGGGTTTAAAGGTAACTTCATGCTTATTAGGCTCTCTCAGTCATTGCCAGGTGTTTTGGCCTGAACCGGCAACTTGCGAATTTTGATCATTTTGGTCTTTTGATTGGGGTATCTTTAAATCACATGCCCAGAACTATCTAACAAAGTTGTTTACGGGGGTGGTAAATGGCTAAAACCTATGAGAAGGCATGTCCCACCTATGCAGACAATAGATACGATGATCTGGAAATATGACAATGTAAGTGCATCTCCTCTGTGGGTGTATTCGTTATTATTACCTTACTGTAATAGCTGTCAACTAATGGCGAAACTGTCAAGAAGAGTTGACTTGACGCTTATTTTTTCTTAGAATATTCATAGAACTTTATATAAATTTTTTTCAAAAGTGCGAAAATGGTTGGCATGTAGCATGCAGCATGCCAAGGCGCAAATCCTATGTTACTGGATTCACTTAACACTCTCTCTGAATTCGGTCTTTTCTGCCAATGTAAATCTTTAATACGAAAGATATGGGCAATAATACGAGAGGTGCCTGGACTTGGGACTTCTTACTATTTAACAATGACCACAAACAGAGGGATGTTCAGAAATGTTATTTGAGTGGCCAAATACAAAGATTTTAGAAAGTGGAACTTAAATGAGCAAGACCGAAACAAGGGAAGGATAAACCTTAGGTAAAGTTGTAACTTGTCCTTGCAACAACCTCCCAATCTTCATTTGTTGCAGCTCCTTCGAGCTTATCATGTTCATGGTTGCAATGGGCACCTGTAGTTGCTGGAGCTTGCCTACAGCAGAAATGTAGCCCTTGCATCATTCCCAGAATCTACTTAATAGTGCTTTCTCGGCATGTCCTGGATGGCTTCTGAAATATGGATGGGGTTTTCCCACTTTTCGTAGTAGTTTTTGAACTTCATCTCTTCTTTCAGTGGCCAAGAGGTGAACATTACTTTTGCTTGATATAAAGACTGGTCTTCCATTGTTTTTAGGATGTTGACTAAGATAAGATTATAATTAGTAAGAAAAGAAGCAGCCAAGAGTTTATTCCTTGCTTGTTGTCTTGTTGAAGCCATTTATTTTAAAATGTGTTATGCCCCCGATTCTCTGCAGTGCACCCTACCAGATGTGCCAAAGAGGGGAGGGTCTTTTTATCATTGTAAACGGCCAAGATGCGGCGTCTTTATGTAAAAGTGTTGGTCTAGCAGGGCGCAAGACCCTTTGTCAAGGTCATGGCAGGTCCTCTTGGGCCTCATTTCAAGGGGTGCTGGTATTGTGTCCCGGTTGACTAGCCCTTGATGAGTGGAACTCCTCGTCACGTTGGGCATTTATGCCCTGAGTAGGTATTGGTGCATCTTGCGATGAATCCATTAGTACACAGGGCCTAGGAGTCCCTAGCTACACTTATGGTTTTACGCTTTGTAGAGGTGATTGCGCCTGTAAGGGTTGTCACACCTGCTCTAGCACACGTCATTCATACTCTCTTGGAGCTTATTCAATTATATCGCTCCTCCCTCTTGGTCATCGTGGTAAAAAAGAGCAAGTAGTCCACCTTGAAAGCAAGCTTTTAGAGGTCGTACCAACATAAGAAGGAGGGCATTGAGGGAAAAAGACATATGCTGGGGTTAGAAGGGACATGACGTCCTTCTTCCACGCTCAACTTTTCATCATGTTGAAGCTATCATCTTATTTTATGATTATTTCATCCCTAGATTGTGGGTGACAACTCTAAAAATCATTTTAAACTAAAATTAGGTAGGTCAGCCTAGAGGAGGGGTAAAGTGAGCCTTTTTTCTTATAAATAAGGCATCTCCCCCTCATTTATAAAATTAAAACCAAGATTATGATCAAAATATGATGGAATTTTATCTTTTCATGTGTACATGAGTAATTAAGTGGTGCACACCTCCTTTCTTGGCATTTCTAAGGTTTTTCAAAGATCAAGTTTGATGTTTGAGGTTTCTTTACAATCTTTCAAGGCTATTCTAAGGTGAAAGGATTTTTGAGGCTTCTTCTCCTCTCCTTTTCTTTCTCAATTGTGGGAAGATCTTGAAACTCTTGTCTTGCATTGTTGAAGGCATCTAGGGTAAGAGTAATTTAGGGTTTTATGCATAATAGTCTAGTCTTGTTGGGTGAGACATCCCTCTTGTGAAGGGTCTTGTTTGGGCCTTGGCATCTTTTTTGCCCTAACTAGGTCAAAGTATAGTCTTGGTGTAGGGGTGGTTGAAATGTTTTGTAAGTCCACTTTTGACAAGAGATCAAACCTTAATGGTTGGGAAGGGTTCATACTTTATCTCCAAGCCTCGCTGGGTAACCTAGGGGGGTTTGAGTAGTCTTTGGAAGAGGTCTTTGGAGTAGCATTGAAGCAAGAAGGATGTGCGTTAGTCTTCACCAGTAAGCAATTATGTGATCAAAATTTGGGCAAATCTATGTATGAAAAAGAGATGATGGTTTTTATGTGCCTAAGCAACTATAGTGTTCCAATTTCCTGCGAGGCTGAGGCTAGAGCAGGGGGCCAAAATTTTTGATTGTATGGCCAAAGTGGGATTTATTGTATGGATATTTGGTTTGGGGGTTGTTTACCCGCTGGATTGGACATGGCCATCCTTGTTGGTTTCATTCTCAGAAGTACTTGGCTTAGTGGCATTGTTGATTGCCCCTTCACTGTAATGATATCTTTACCATGCAGGGCTTTATGCCCATGGGTTGTTGCTCCGAGGCTTTTGGGGGGTGGCCCACTAGGGCACATGCCCATCTTGGTTATTTGACTTGTAGAGGTGATTGTGCTTTGTAAATGACTGTTATTTCCTCCTAGCACAACTTCTTGCACCCACTTGGACCTATTTTAGCTTCCAAAGACCCCTACTCCAGCCTTCTTGGCCTAATGTGCCCTTCTTCCAGTGATTGCGCACTAGATGTGCTTGTTATCGGTTGAAATGGCAGGCTTAGCCACTGGTAAGCATATGTGGGAAAAGTGACCACTTGTCACCTTAGTCACTTGTCCCCAACTACTTCGGAAGTCGAAACCTCCCAGGGTAGAGCCCTATTTTGATCTTGTAAGGACACTAGACACCAAAATGTTCTCTTTCGAGGTTGTTAGTGATCAATGCCTAATGGAGTCTATAAGGTGGGTAAAAGGGTTGTATGTTTTGTATAGTCTTTATGGCAGCGATATATCTTCCCAAATGTTAGACTTATTACACAATGAAACCAACAAAACATAAGTGCAATTATTGATCAAGCATGAGCATATATCATAGCTCAAAACACAAGTATAGCAGTACATATAATAATATATATAGTTATGATAGCAGTAAGTACATCATATATATATTCAGTCATTATTCACATCATTATGAGAGATAGTACCAGTCATGAAGTTCAATAACAATTCAAGGCAACAACACTAATTATCATATTATTAGTCCATCACTTATCATGTGTTATCATTGATTTTCATGCTCGAGTACAACAGTTAAGCAACATTAACAAAGTATCTTACTGCACACAAATATGTTCATTCCACCAACTTTGTAAAGCATGAACTAGATGTGGATTTGTGTCATTCTTTGCAGACTGTATTTGTTTAGTTAAGTGCAACAGTATGTCATGACAACAATTGTATAGCAGCAGTCAACACATGCAAATAACTTGTCAAACCATAGTTTCATATAACAATTTGCATCCCCTTAATTAAACCAACACTTATGTGGACTAACTCTTTGATGTGTAGGTTAAGGAAAAGGCGTGAGAGACACAGGTGTAGGAGGGCTTCCACTGAAGGGGCAGCCCTATAGGATAAAATAAGGCTGTTACTAAAGTGATCATGGACTATTGGCAGCCCAAGGAACCAGGACTGAAGGTAGGGAGAGGAGGAAGACCATGGGGTAAAGGAGAAGGGATAGTAGCAGGCTTGGGACTGCTAGAAGGCAACTGTGAGAGAGGGGGAGCCTTAGGAGAGGGCTGCGAGGGTAGAGGGAGGCTATAGGAAGGGCAACCGAGGGTGAAAAGAGGGGGCTTTTGGAGCTGCGAAGGTAAGGGAGGGTTGAGGAAGGATTGCCGAGGGAGAGAGGAGTACCAGGAGAAGATTGGCAGTAGACTGTAAGGTTTGTGTTTAGGGAAGCGAGGACTAAGGGTAGACCCGAGGGTGAATGGGAGCTAAGGAGAGGGTAGCGAGGGAAAGAAAAGAGCCAATGAAGGAGAGGAGAAGACTTTATAGAGGGCAACGAGGGTTATGGGAGAGCAACGAGGGTAGTTTAGGGCTGTTAGGAGATAGCGAGGGTTAGGGTAGGGATTTTGGGAAGATCCACTGTAACCTAAGGTCTGCACTAGCTAAACTAACCCTAGGACTAACACAAATACTAACCTAAAACAAACTAATTTGAGAACTAAAGCTAACCCAAAAGACTAACCTAACTAACTCTAGACTAGGTTTGCAAGAAGAAAGGAGAAATTTGAAAACCTAAGGGACTACCCTAGCTCTACCTTACCCCAACCTAGGGCGTCTAAGAAGAGACTAGCAAACCCTAGAGGAAACTAACCTAGGTTTACTACTACTCCTAGGTTAAGGTGCCTAAAGGTTGAAGAAGACCTAGCCAGATACAAAATGTAGCTCTAATGGCTACCATTCAGTCCCTAAACATAACATCATTCATCAACCAATAACAAAGAGCAACCAAGATGTAATTCTAGATAACCCCTTTTGTATATGTTAAGCAAACAAATGCAACATCACCTTAATGAAGAACATCAAACCAATAGAAACACTAAGCCTCATTATCAAACCCATAAAAAGATCTTCCTCTAGAGATGTGCCTCCCTTCAAAGAGTCCCCCAGAAGGGTAAAATAGATGCATAGTGTATTATCCCATAAGTTCTCTCTTTAAAATGAAAGTGAGGAGATCTATTTATATGATCTCACACTCACATTTTACAAAATATCCAGGTCTACATGCCTTAAAATAAGTCAACTTGAATTTATAAAATGTCAACTGAAAATTAAAAGAAATAATAATAAAATATAGCCTAACGTAGGCTTAAGGTAGGCTACCTGGGTATTTACACCCCCAGTGCTAAAATATGCTCAAATAAGCGAATCACTCCGAACGAAAGGTTGGAGTGAGATGGAGGGAGGGCGTTATACCCCATTTAACCCCTAGAATGCTGTAAAATCCCTCAACGCCCTCCTCAAAGCATAAAAAAAGGCTAGGCGTGGAGGATGTCTTCCTTTGAGGAGATAAAAGGCTAGGGAGAGCAGGTGCCAACAATCTGAGAGGTCATGAGGGTGTCATAAGTGGCTGTGAGTAGAGATGAAGGTCTCACTGTTGAAGCAAAGGCCACTTGAGCATGTAAACAAGAGATGGGGCCATGTGACCCAGTGATGAACCCTCAGGGACCCCAGACACCAACCTTGAGGTTAAAAACCCCAATAAAGGGCAGTCAACAGTGCCATTAAGAACCCCCAGGGACCCCAGACACCAACCATGAGGTTAAAACCCCCAATAAAGGGCAGTCAACAGGGCCATTAAGCCATAGTACCCTTAAAGGAGGACCAAAGGGCCCAACCATGACCACCATTGCTCGATAACACCCCTCTTGGTTGAAAAAATTGGCCCTCTCTCACCGGGGTACACCTGAAGGTGCATTGGGCACAGGTGCAACATAACAGAGCCTATAGTGCCTTAGAGGGTGCGCGTTGAGGGACTTTCAACACTTTGGGGTTAGATGGGGATTGACGTCCCCCTTGGCTCACTACTTCATCAAGTGAAGCCATTACTTTGATTATTTTAGCTTATTTTTATTATTTTTGTACATTTTAGGGTAAAATTCCTTTGCTTTGTAGAATTTACCCTAAACATAATATTATTTTACAATCAAGGCTTGTAAGCCCAAAATTAAAATATTCAAGAGAGAAAGGTATAAATATACCTCCTCTCCTCATTGTAATATCATAAGACAAGGGTCAAAATATGAGATTTTTTATTTTTCTCTTACTCGTTGAGTCTCTTTGGTGATGCACACTTCTCTTGGGATGACCTCTTTTGCTTGATGGTGGATGGAATTATGTTCTAAGGCTTCTTCTTGCACATGCACATGGTTGATGCTAGAATAATTGGAATGACTCATGCACAAGTGTGACCTAAAGGTATTTTGTTCATCTCTTGTTGAATATTGGTAAGCTATGCTCCTAGCTAGGTTAAATGGTGGTTTTTGTTGCATTTTTTTGAGTTAGGGCTATTATCAATATTCTGTCAACTTTGTATGGAGGGAGCGTCTTGCATAGGGGTTCTCTATTGCTATTAGGGCCTTGGATTTCTTCATTTGCCCTAAGCTAGTCTCTCCTACTGAACCCTAGAGGTCGCTAGGTGATGCCCTAGCTTGCAAGTGCTAGAGGAACATCTTAAGAGAGGGTCATTAACCATAGATATCTCAATGCCCTAGGGATTGAGACAAAAATCATATCCCATTTATTGTCATTTTTACTCTATTTTTCAGCATTTATTGTATTATATTTGTGGCTTCAATTTTATGCATAAAAGACCTAAAAATCAGAAAAATTCAAAAAACCCTAAAAATTAGAAAATTCATAACTCCAAAACTAGCCGTGACTTTGTAATTCTGGTCTTCCCTACAAATTCGCCCTAGTGGATTTATCCATGGATCTTGAACAACATCCCATTTTACGTATACAAACCCTAAAAATCATATATTGTTAAAAAAGCCCTACAAATTTACATAAATTCTAAAACCTAAAAATATATGGAATTTGCTAAATCTAGTCCATCTCTCAATTTCAGCCTAAGTGATTTATCCATAGATTCGAAAGGGCATCCTCATCTTCCAACGTGCATAGGGAACCGTGAAATCGTCATATCGTCAAAACCCTAGCTAGTGTTTTGTGTTTGAGGCCATTTGTGATCTAGATGGAGATCGGTGGCCACCCACCTATTCTACTAGCTCAAAAGAATTGTCCGTTGTGGCAGTTTCCTAGTTATTTTTGTACGGTTTTTCGAGTCCCAAGCTTTCGGGGCCGTTTTGAGGCCCTAAACAACTTTTTTTTTGTACTGTATCTTTGTTATCTTTGCAAAATGTCTGTGATTATTATTTTGTATATGTTCTTTCATTTCGTTCACACATAAATCTGGATCAATTTGTGACCTTGCCTTGACCTCCTTATCCTTCTCCCATTGAGGGCGCACTTTTCTAAGGTGTCTTTGGGCTAATATTAAGTTCATTGGGAAACCTGAGATTGTGTTGCAAATCTTTGTTATCTATTGTGTTGGATAAGTAGTAGGTTGAATTAACTCCTCAGTAGTTTTAGTAGTCTTCTTATCTCATTATTTGACTACATATAAAGTTACTGATCTCTGTCATTAAGGTTGTAGAAAGGTATCCGTTTGTTGGGGATTGTAGGTATCTTGATAGGGATCTCCCCTTGGTTTAGGAGTTACTCAAAATAGTTGAGAGATTAAGTTGAGGTAACATTGGGTTTAGATCTCTCCCATGCTGACCATTCACTAGCTCATTGCATCACATTGTGGTAAAAACCCTAGATTCCTAGTTTGAACGATAACAATGGCCATCCTTCATGTAGTTGAGACATGGGGCCCTTACCTAATAGGGAGACGTTTTCAGATCAAAATTGATCATCACAGTTTAAATATTTCTTTGAACAAAGGTTGTCATCACCATAGTATCATAAGTGGGTAATTATGATGTAGGGGTATGATTATGAGATTATATATAAGAAGAGTAGAGAAAATATGGTGGTTGATGTGTTGTCTAGGCAATTTAAGGAGGGCTCCCTATTTGTATTATCCTTACTGGTTCCGGGTTGGATCAAGGAAGCACATCAAGAAGGGATGGAGAATAACACCATAGTGCTATTCATCCAAAGTCTTTAGGAAGACCCAAACCTTCCTACTGGGTATACATGGTACCAAGAAACATTGTGGTATAAAGAACACTTTTGGCATTAAATTTTTCTTTAAAACAACGAATCTGAGAGGAGTTACATTAGTCACCCACAACAGGTCACTTGGGCTTTCATAAAACCTATGAGAGGATCAAGCGCTTATTCTTTTGGAAAGGCATGGAAACAAACATCCAAAACTTTGTTGCGGCCCGTGACACTTGCCAATGACACAAGGGAGAGAGTGAAGTCGCGAGGGGCCCCTTGCAACCACTTTCGATTTCAACCCTATATGGATTGATATATCTATGGATTCTATAGTGGGGCTTCTTGGAGTTGGTAATAAATCAATCATCATGGTGGTCATCGATCGTCTTTGGAAATATGTTCACTTTTGTGCATTTTCACACCCTTTGACACCATCATTAGTTGCCCAAGTTTTCATGGATAAGATTTTTAAGTTCCATGGCATGCCAACTTCAATTGTCTCTGATCGGTAGCCTACATTCCCAAGCAACTTTTTGTAGGAGATATTTGAACTTTAGGGTACCCAGTTGCAGCTTAGCACAACCTATCACCTCCAAATAGATGGTCAAACAAAAGCAGTCAATAAGTTCTTAGGAGCCTATTTGAGATGCTTAGCTTAAAAGAAGCCCCACCAATGGACAAAATGGATTCCTCTTGTACAATGGTGGTATAATATTACTTATCATGGAGTTAATAAAATGACCCCATATCAAACAGTATATGGTTAAAATCCCTTGTCCATGTTTTCCTTTTTAGCAAACACTTTCAAGGTCCAATGCAATGGATGGCACGATTCACAGTAGAGAAGTTATTCTCGTCACTCTTAAGGATAATTTGGTTATGGCTCAAAATAGAATGAAACAACAGGCGAATTAACATTAATATGAGCTTTTGTTTGCAAAAGGGGATCAGGTGTTTCTTCAACTTCAACCTTATAAATAAACATCACTAAAAAATAATCTCCATAAAACACTAGCACTAAAGTTCTGTGGACCCTACAAGCTCATACAATGCATAAGACATGTGGCTTACAAGCTAGCTTTGTCAGATCACTCCAAGATTCATCCGACCTTTCATTTGTCTTCCTTGGTTGTGGGATCCAATTGTAAAGTGTAGAGTCTGCAGACCAAATTACTAGTACTTGACTAGGAAGGCTCCATTTGGCTCCAGTAAGTACTAAGAAGCAGTATTGGATACCAAGGAACGTCAATTGTGTAGGCACACGGTCAAAGAAGTCTTGATCTAGTGGAAAGATATTCAACTAGAAGATGCCACATAGGAACTAACAAGGATTTTGCAAGAATTTCCTCCTCTCCAACCTTGAGGACAAAACTTCTCTTGAAGGGGGAGGGCATGTTAGGGTTCTAACTTTACCTCCCTTATTGTAGGCTACACATGAGCTAGCCAAGTAATGTATGTGACCATCTCCTTTGAATAAGGTTGAGTAGATAGTAGTGGGCAATTAATTAATGTAAAAAGGGTCTCTTTGTTAATTAAAGCCCACTAGATAGTTGGTATTCATTAATTATGGGACCACGAGTAGTTAAGATTTTGCATGTTGGAAGCTTATTTAAAGAGCTAGGAGGCCATGGATTGTTTTGTCAAGTATTGTTGTATTTGGAGCTTGGCTCAAGTGAAGGGTCGCCCAACCTTAAGATGTGTAATATCCCCACTGATATTCTACCTTTATACTGACAGATAATGATGATTGTTTGTCAGTTTATATGTTTTAGGTGTGTATGATAAAATAATTTGATTTGCATGCAAAGCAGGTTACGTGCCCAAAAACCCTAAATATGACAAAGATGGAGATAAAATAGGAAATAGGCTTCAATAAGATTTTATAGTAACATCCCAATATTTATAGCTGTGATGGTTTTTCAATATATAATAGACATGCATGTCATGCAACATCTCTAACTCCTAAAATGTGTTGTTGGGTTCAAGTGATTCGCCCATGTAAGGAAAACGTCCCCTCTTGGATGATGATCTGCTCGTAACTGCTTCAATACTCGACAAATGGAGTTAAGACTTTCCAGGTATGGTAGTATGGCTCTCTTGATGACTTTGGTGGATGCATGCAAAACTTTGGAAGCCTTCTTGGACACTAGTGAATTGGTTCTCTAAAATAGTGGGATCCCCTCTCTTTGCTTGTAACTTCTTCAATGGTGTAGGAGATGATTTGATAATTTTCAGGTATAATGATACGTTACTTTGGAGAGAATGGAAGAGACATGCGGAAGAAATGAGGTCTTTTTGAAGCAAGGCGAATTGTTCTCGGTGTTTCTAGCTATTTCTCAACAGCAAAAGGTGACCCCTGTAATATTGTCCTTCTATGTATGTTAGATCTCTGTGGAAGAATGAATGTTGTGAAGAGCTAATGATAGATCTGAGTGATCTATTTGGAAGTGATTAGGGAAGATAGATTTCACTTTCGAAAACACCTGTTAGTTGATGGCTCACGCTCTCAACCCCAACTTGCTGTTGCAGCTACTGCTGCTGTTGCTCTCGAAACCAATCTCCAAAATGAATAATGATAATAGATGCCTTTTTGGTTCAACTTATTTTCTTATATAGCTTTTAGGGGTTGGATGACTTTATTTTGCATGCATGCAAACCTAATTGCTCATTGATGCATGCAATATGAAATTAGGCCTGCATGCTCCTCATGCTTGTTGATATCTGCTCCAATGGCCTTCTGTAATCTATCGATGTTCTAATAACATTGAAGTGGTGTTCCTTTACGCTCCTAGTGATATTAGTCCTCAATTATTCCCTCTTCTTTAATACCCGTTTGAACCTATGGGAATAAAATAGGTTAACGAGTGTCTCTAAGTGATTTAATTAAAAGAGGACATTACAATCCTCCCCACTCGAAATTGCTTTTCCTTAAGCAATCTCCGACCAATATACCGAACCATTTGTCCCTGTCTCTCTTTGTCCATTTTTATCAACCAGTTTATTCCATTATTGGGTGGCTCTTCTTTTTCTTCGAATTTATGTTTCTTCTCACCCATGCTCTATATTCCCTCCTTATATCTTCTTGGGTACCTGTGAGGATTGAATATCCTAGATTTGGCTCCTCGTCCGAATTCCCTAGTGTGCATCATACTTTTGTCTAGAGGTCTACCCGGAAATCCCTTCTCATACCACTAGTCCTTCGGACTTCCTTGAAGTCTTATGTGTTGGTGTTGGCCATTTTCTCGTACAGGTCTTGTACTCATGCCTGAATATTGTGGTCATTCCCTTTGCTGTGGCTGACCTTGAAGCTTAATTGGGCATTCCCCTTAGGACTACCCTTTTCCCATTTGGTGCCAAGAACTCCATCTCTAATGTTTGGTAATTTGTTGAGTATTTCCCAATTGAGTACAACCATTGTACTCCCAAAACAATGCTCGTGTCTGGCACATCCACCACATAAAATTCATTCACTAATGTATAGTTCCCAAATTGCACCTGTAATTGAGGTATCCTTTGTGTGCATTTCATCTTGTGATTTCCAGCCATGATAACGGTAAAGCCCTCAAAGTTCTCCGTGGGAAATCTTTTCCTCTCTACCCAAGAGCCATCTATAAAGTGGGGGGTGGCCCCACCATCAATCAAAGAAATGGCACGCTGTCCCTAGATACTTTTCCTGATCCTGATAGTATGGAAGGTGGGGACTCCTGTGAGGGTAGCAATAGTTTCTCTCTATGGCAATTGTTCCAACTCCATACTATGTAGTTCTCCATCCTGTTTCTGCTCCAATTCATCTTCCTCATTGCTATTTGAAAGTACTTCGATGAGGTGTACCTTCCCTTTACCTGTACATCTGTGGTCGGGTACCCAAGGTTCTTTGCAATTGAAACATAAGTTCTTCCTTCTTAAATCTCGCCGTGTGTCATTGTTCAACCATTCCTTCTGTGGAGCTGTCTTTTCCTTGTTTTATGGTGGATTGGCAGGTTGTTGTGGAGGCTTGTTCTTGGGCACAAAATCTTGTAGGTCTCAGGTTCTACTAATGGCATCCTGTAAAGTGGATGGTTTGTAGGCTTTCACCCACCCACGTAAAGGCTCCATCAAAGCTTCTGTAAATAACATAACCAATATGCTCTCGGATACATCCGTTACCATAACTGCCACTCTCTGAAACTCTTATATGAAGGCCTTGGCACTGCCAGTTTGCTTGAGTTGTACGAGCTCTCTGAAATGTATCTCCGGGTCCCTCTTATCAAACCGCTCCATGAGCCTTTGTGTGGAATCACTGTATGAAGTGATCGTGTTGTGACCCAGTGTCACTAACACATGGTACCGCCACTCATGAGCCTCGTCGTCCAAATGTAAGGTAGCCAATTTAATGGCATCCATCATTGTCATAGGGTTTAGTTGGAAATAAGTATCCAACTTCTGGACCCATATTCTCGTCGAACAACTGCAAGATCTGTCAAAATTAGGAATGGTCAACCTGCCTACAATCTTCTGTAATTCATAGTTCTAAGTAAACCCTTTGTTAAAATTCATTGGCCGGTTCCTGCTTTTCATATTGTATAAGCCTGAGCATGACAGCTGAATGGAACTCATCTCCCAAATCCCTGTATTCCTGTAGATAAGCCCCAAATGGTTCACTAGGTTCAGTTGGTATGATTGGTCCTGTGATGGTATTTTCCACAAAGTGAGGCATGGTAGGTTGGGAAGGTTTATTGTATATGTGAGGAGTGTTTTGCATATGAGTGTACGCCGCTACTATTGATGGATCTTCTATCTCCCGGTGAAATTGGTAGACTGTTCTAACCTTGCTTTGGCTTAATAACCAACCTGTTTATAGCATGTAACATCTCTTTCTGCCCCTTAGATAAGTCATTTAAGGGGCTAACCAAGCTCTGGAATGCCATTTTGTCTTCATCTTCCCTTGTTCCCTTTCCTCTATCAGAGTGTATCCCTGTTGGGTCCATGTTTGAATCCGTATCTTCCAATTTAATCTCTTCAAATTCCAGATCCTCTGTGTACATGCCCTTCCTTCTTCTATAAGTCACAAAAGCAGTCTCTTCTGGATTCATTTACTATTCATGTTCAAGCCCACAACTAGCGAGGAACATGCTCTAATCCCACTGTAATATCCCAATTGATATTCTACCTTTATACTGATAGATGATGATGATTGTTTGCCGATTTATATGTTTCATGTGTGTATGATAAAATAATTTGATTTGCATGCAAAATAGGTTACGCGTTGAAAAACCCTAAATATGACAAATATGGAGATAAATTAGGAAATAGGCTTCAGTAAGATTATAGTAACATATCAATATTTATAGCTGTGATGGTTCTTTAGTGTATAATAGACATGCATGCCATGAAACAACTCTAACTCCAAAAACGTCTTGCTGGGTTCATGTGATTCACCCATGCAAAGAAAACGTCCCCTCTTGGATGATGATTTGCTTGTAACTGCTTCAATACTTGACAGATGGAGTTAAGACTTCCCAGATATGGTACTATGGCTCTCCTAATGACTTTGGTGGATGCATGCAGAACTTTGGAAGCCTTCTTGGACACTAGCGAATTGGTTCTCTAGAATAGTGGGATGCCCTCTCTACCACACGTGTTTGCTTGTAACTTCTTCAATGGTGCAGGAGATGATCTATTAATTTAAGGTATAATGATGCGGTCCTTCCAAAGAGAATGGAAGAGACATGCGGAAGAAATGAGGTCTTTCTGAAGCAAGGCAAATTGTTCCTAGTGTTTCCAACTATTTCCAAGCAGTAAAACCAGATCCCTCTGTATGTTAGATCTCTGCGGAAGAATGAATGCTGCGAAGAGCTAATGATAGATCTGAGTGATCTATCCATAAGTGATTAGGGCAGATAGATTTCACTTTTGAAAACACCTATTAGTTGATGGCTCATGCTCTCAACCCCAACTTATTGCTGTTGCTCTCGAACCAATCTCCAAAATGAATAATGATAATAGATGCCTTTTTGGTTCAACTTATTTTCTTATATAACTTTTAGGGTTTGCATTAATGCAAACCTAATTGCTCCTAGACGCATCCAATATGAAATAAGGCCTGCATGCTTCTCATGCTTGTTGATATCTGCTCCAATGGCCTTTTGTAATCTATTGATGATCTAATAACACTAAAGTGGTGTTCCTTTATGCTCCTAGTGATATTAGTCCTCAGTTATTCACTTTTCTTTAATACTTGCTCGAACCTATGGGAATAAAATAGGTTAACGGGTGTCTCTGGGTGATTTAATTAAAAGAGGACATTACAAGATGCAAGTGAACATTGCTTTCTGTTGGATTTTCATAATACAAGGGTTTATTTTATATCATTCCTTTTCAATTGTCTTTGTGTTTGGTTATTTTGCACTCTAATTTCTGGTTTCTTGCATTGTGAATCTCTGTATGTTTGGTTGTGTTCTAAGTATAAGGGTTAAGAACACTACGCTTAGGGAATAAGTCTGATCACTATTGCATTTGAGATAAGGTTAGTGTTCCAAGGTGTATGATGAGATGTTAATGCTTTTGAGTTTTATTTTGTGTGGCCAGGTCACAATGCTAGATTGCATGATTGAGTGCCCCTAGTGTTTTGGGTTAGCCTAGCACATGTTCCACTTTTCTTGACATGTTTGATACCTCGTGATGGAGCGTCGAACTTGTGCACACAAAAT
Source organism: Pseudotsuga menziesii (assembly GCA_001517045.1). Taxonomy (NCBI): domain Eukaryota; kingdom Viridiplantae; phylum Streptophyta; class Pinopsida; order Pinales; family Pinaceae; genus Pseudotsuga; species Pseudotsuga menziesii. The sequence goes on from LPNX010556796.1 coordinate 46,369, forward strand.
GAGGGTAATTTTGAGTTATTTGACTTAGTTTGACCACTTGGAAGGCTGAGCATGAGATTGCCCTAGTTCATTTGGCCCCTTTCACATTTGGAGGATGATTATTGCAAGCCATAATAAATTTTTCCCAAGAGTGCCCACTTTATTTGGCACATATGTGGAGGCAAGCATGCATTATAATAATATTTCATGCTTGAAGAGGCTAACGCTTTTCCCTACGGTGCACCTCTTTCACAAGCTAAAATTCATGGTGTTTGGTCAAACGCACACCTCTGTAGGGCACAATCTTCTCGGAGCTTAACATACTATATGTTTAAGTAAGATTTAACAAGTTTGGCAAATTCACCAAGGGGCACTCCTCTTGGTCAAGGTTGCTAGCATTGCACATGCTTTGAGGGCACCTCAACTACTCAAAGAGTATTTTATTATTTGCCTCGCCAAAGAGGTTGTGCATGCATGGTTGACTCCTTGTTTCTCTCACACATTTGGAAGTTGTACAGTGGAAAAAGTGTTTTGAGGGAGCCACATGTGTCTCAAGAAGTTGCTTTGAGTCACATAACTGGACCCACTAACCCCCTCTTGAAGGGTGCACTTGGTGAAAGAGTTGGTTAGAAGTTGGTTGGTTTTAGGTCAAAACCCCTTTCACATTTGGACGATGATTATTGCAAGCCATAATAAAATTTTTCCAAGAGTGCCCACTTTATTTGGCACATATGTGGAGGCAAGCATGCATTATAATAATATTTCATGCTTGAAGAGGCTAACACTTTTTCCCTAGGGTGCACCTCTTTTACAAGCTAAAATTCATGGTGTTTGGTCTAACGCACACCTCCGTAGGGCACAATCTTCTTAGAGCTTAAAATACTATTTGTTTAAGTAAGATTTAATAAGTATGGCACATTTACCAAGGGGCACTCCTCTTGGTCAAGGTAGCTAGCATTGCACATGCTTCAAGGGCACTCCTCTTGGTCAAGGTGGCTAGCATTGCACATGCTTCAAGGGCACCTCAAATACTCAGAGTATTTTATTATTTGCCTCGCCAAAGAGGTTGTGCATGCATTGTTGACTCCTTGTTTCTCTCACACATTTGGAAGTTGTACATTTGAAAAAGTGTTTTGAGGGAGCCACATGTGTCTCAAGAAGTTGCTTTGAGTCACATAAGTGGACCCACTATCCCCCTCTTGAAGGGTGCACTTGGTGAAAGAGTTGGTTAGAAGTTGGTTGGTTTTAGGTCAAAACCCTAATTCGTCCACTACCTGGAAACTTATTAACACGTGTAGGGTTTCTCTCTCTTGAAGGGCGCACTTATGGAGAATTAATTTATTATTTCATAGAGAATATTGCTTGGTCAAATCACTCAAAGGAAGTAGGTGACCTATCCTCTTAGGCTATTTTTGGAAGAAGTTCCTAACTAAGTCTTTTATTTTATTATTGTTGAATCTTCTCAAGGAGTTAGTTACATTAGAAGAATATTATATTGTTTTCCTTAGAAAAGAGTATGGTTATTTTATTGTTTCTCCTAGGAAAGGAAGTAGAACTCAATAACTTAGGGGTTTGTTGACTCAGGTAATGTAATATTTTATTGTATTACTTGGAGAACTAATGGATTTAGGGAAACAATTCTTTTTATTGTACGAGGATGTTGAGCTAAAACCTATATAAGGGTTTGCTCTCTTCACTTTTTCATGATTGTATTTGGGGCTAGACCCCTTGGTGCCTAATTGGAATTCTTTGGATGTGTTTGGAGGATCAATGTAGTGCCTCATGGGTGAGAATGTCTTGTAGGTCTTTTCTACTTTTTTCCCATTTGGAGGATCGATGTAGTGCCTCATGGGCGAGAATGTCTTGTAGCTATTTTCTACTTTTATCCCAATTGCTTAATTTATCTTGACAAATGCAGTTGGAGTGTAAAAATGGTTACCCCATTCCTCTTTCCTTATATTTCCATAGAATGTAGTTTATTGATCCATTCTTTCTCTACATTTGGTTAACTGCACATTGATTCATTATGGGTATTAATAAGATTCATGTGCATTGGACTTTATTTGCTCTAGTAATTTTCTTAGATACATTTCTGCAATTTGGGGCAGCAAGGGGATGGTTTTTGTAGCACCAATAACCATTCTTCCTCATTAAGATAGTCTTGCATCAAAGCCTTTAATTGGCTCCATTGCCCAATTGTTAAGACACTAATCTCCAGTCCACTTATCCATTTTTCTTTCTCTAACTTAATATAAACTGTTTTGCTGAATTTTTCTTTTCATTTCACTTTGTATCCAATTACCTAGAATTCCAGCAATCTAATCCTAGGGAAGCCCCCCCATGTGTTGAAGGAGAGTCATCCTAGACTGTAGAAGAGGGTGATTGCATTCCAAGAATTACCCCACTTGTTTATATTGATTTTACCATCTAGTATTCTTCTAAGGCATGGATTTGTTTCTTTGTCAAATTGTAGATAGATTTTGATGCCTCAGAAGGTGACAATCCTATAGCAATGGATTTGGGAAGTATGGGCATGGGTCATGTTTGGGTTAACAGGAAGAATTTAGGGAGCTAATGGCCATCCTTTCTTGCACTCAAGATTGGTTGTATTGTTGTATGTGATTATTAAGAAGCTTGTAATCAAAATAACTGTGTAAGCAACTGCAGAAAACCTACAAAATGCTGGTGAGTGCCTTAATCCTCTCTTTGATCTGTATATGCTGATTTTTCCACAACTACTAGTCATTTCTGCATTTTTTTGAGGAATGCTACATATATTATACAAAAAATAACTATGTACAATTGGAGAAGCAATTACCTTATTGCAGCTACCTTGCATGTCAAAGTTGTGAAGAAAAGGTCACACTATAGAGGGATTTACAATTTTTTTGTATACCTTTACTTTGTTCGTAGATTTCATTTAATTTCTTCAACAATTATTCTTCTTGATGTTGGTCAGTATGTGTATTTCAGGTCACAAAGTCCTTCAAATGTCAACAATTTATTCTTAAACTAGTATTTTATTTTACTTCCTTTTATTCTGAACAGCTAGTGTAGTAACATGCCATTGTTGAAGGTTGAGTCATTTGAATGGCCAAGTAAAATTTAAATAACACAGTTGCATGGGTACCACTCTCATGAGTTGACCAACTTGTACTCAGTGTTTTTGCACTCCTATGAGCTTGAAAGTTGGTATGTACTATGAAACGCTCCCTTTTTGTTGGGAGCTTCTTTTGGAGCTTGGGAGATTTTTGGGAACTCTTTGGTTGCTTCCTTTTTTGGGGCAGCTTGTAGAAGTTCTGTATATATTTAAGAGCTTCCAGAAGCTTCTTGACAGGCATGGAACTTCTAAAAGCTTTTGCCCATGTCGGGCCCAAAATCATACTGAATGTGCCAAAAATCAATTGAATGATTGTTGGTTCTTGTGCCAAAAAATTACCAACGGTAAAAAAGTTGGTTGAATCTATCAATCATGCCATTTTAAAATTTTTCAAGGTCATAGATATTAGGAGGGTTCACACCTCTTACCTCTTTACCTCTTTAGATTTGTATTTTTATGACTAGCTTACATTATTCTTATTGATTGATATAGCAATTTAAGATCATAAACAGCATCAAACACAAAATACCAAAGACTTTGAAAGCTTGATGTTAGTTGAAACTTGAAACAATCAAGTTCATTCACATGGGAAGTAAGCAGTGGTTACCATCTAAAAAAATGCAGAGGCAACCAAAGACTAACCACTCTTGGGAGCAATAACAAAGATGAAAGTTCAAACAAGGAATTAAAAGAAAAAAAATTCATGGCTTATTTGTGCATCTCTATAGATAAGCAAATTGCTCTTACAACCCTTACAATGGGATGAAGTTGCAGGTCAAATTCACAAAACATTCCATGGCACTAGAGTCAAGCATAGTTAGTGAAGGGTTGACTTTCGGTCACATGAACCCAATTTATGTTTAACATGGACCTAGGGGTGTGCAAATCTAAAACGATTGAATTTCATGACCCAAATAGAGGCTTAAGAGGCCAAAATAGTTAAGTTAGGGAATCAATGTTGTACTTCAGATTATTTTTTTGGGTTTAAGACTTAAGTTCATATATTTAAAATAAATAAATTAAAAATGTATTATTGTTGCTCCCAACCCACTGTTTCCTACAAATTTGGGTGAAGCTTCTAGCTGTACTGGATACTTGTACCCACTTACCCACATTTCGGAAATTTGTGCAACATAGTAAAATACACTTATGAACTATCTTGTTTATCCCTAGAATCTTATAAAGTCTTGAACAAACTAGGTATGTAGTTTCTCAACATTCATTCAGAAGGAAATGGGAGTCAGAAATCAAATAGTGAAGGCAGGCAGACAATAAGGGCTTATAAAATAACACTTTTATGTTGAAGCAAGATAATTAATGAAATGTGACATTTCTTCTGTATGTATGTGCAGCATTTGGTGCAATGAGTTGATTGGAGGGTAGGATTGGACTTATTGAATTAGTAAATATTGAAACATGGATATATTCTAGAACACCATCTATGTTAAAGAAAACCTCAGAGACAGAACTTCAATTATTGTCTTGCACATTTTAACTGACCACCACTTTCATCTTGTGCAACACTACTATTCAACATGAAGACATCAAAACAGTAGCATATACGTATACATTCATCCTCGTGGATCTAGGATCTAGATTGTAATTGCTTTGTGTTTGTATTCATGGTGCGGCTTAGATACTTCCAATGTAAGCGTTGAGAACCACAAGGCATCCTTTCTGGCTGTTAATTTTCAATGTATTTGCAATGGTATTGGTAAACCAAAGGTGTCCTTGCTGGCTGTTAATTTTCTCAATATTGATGGCATACAACTGTGATGTACTTTCCACTGAACACTGGCTATATTTTCTATGACACTGATGTCTTCCAAATTTTTGGATTCAAAGTTCTGAACTTTGGTTTGAACCTTTTTTTCTTATCAGAAGACTTTTTGCAGAAATGATTAATTTACTAGAGGTTGCAGGTGAAGCAGGCAATGATATTTAAGGTGATAGAGCAAAGTTGGAAAATAGATGTGCTGCTTGTTATAGAGGCCATACTTTAAAAGTAGAAAAACAAATACTTGACTGGGACACGACTTGAAAAATGGAAATGGAGACTGTAGAAGGGTCAGAAATCACACAGATTGGCATGAATGAGACATCTGGAAATTCCATGGACACTGATAAGTTTTCTGAAGATACCGCAGAGTCAATTTCTGAGGTAATTTTACTGTGTTATTACAAATTGATATAGCGGTTTCTTGACAAAATTGTGTGTCAATTTGGCTGCAGGTTAGAAAGATTCTTTTCTAAACATTTGAAACTTGGTGATTGTTTTATAAGCAACGCTTTCTAATCTGCATGTGCATTTTGAGAACTAGAAAGTGAAATTGGAATCTGAATGAGACAGTTCTTCCTGACTCATATTTGATGAAATCCCATGTCATAGAATTTCTAATCTTAAATATCTTTTTAAAATCTGGATATGATACTATATCCGGTGTTTCTAATAAAGCTTGAAGTTTGCTAGATTTTAATTTAGATATCCATTCTTGATTGCAGGTTAATAAAGAGAGTGGTGAAGCAGAACCTGTGGTAAATGGAATTTCAAATTTAGCTGATAAAACTGCTGATTTTGAGAATCTTGATCTTACTCAACAAGTTACTGTGGATCTAGAAACAGAAACTATGCATGAAAAGGAAAAGGAAGAGAAAAACGCTTTGCTTGAGGAAATGTTGAATAAGGCTTTAAAAGAAAGAGATGATACTCTTGAGGAGCAAGAAAGACTGAGGGCCTTTGAATTAGAATGCACAAGGATAACTATGGAGCTCAGTGAGTCTGCACCTGAGGTTTTACAGTTCAAGGAGGATGCCAACTTACCAGAGAAGCTGGAGGATATAACAAAATACACTTTAGCCTTGAGACAAAAGGAAATGACTTTGCAAGAGCAGTTAGCAGATGCTGAGCTCAGCAGAAAAGAAGTAGAGGATAAGTTGAACATGCAATCAGAGCTCCTACAGCAGGAAATGAAAATCAGGTCTCTGAAAGAGGACGAGCTAAATGGTGCACAGGCTATTTTAAATAAACTTGAAATAACATTAGAAGTCTTAAAAGTTAAGGTCCTCGAGTTAGAGGCACAGATGAAGTTATCATTGGTCAAGAGTGAAGAATATAAAGAATTTGCGAGCCAGAATGAAAAAGATTGTGTTGAGTCTTCTAGAAGGGTTGTGGAATTGGATAACTTAGATGTAATAGCTGAGTCAAGGACAAAAGAAATAGAACAAATTGTAACTGCACTCCAAAAAGAGATTTCAGGTCTCCAGCAAAAACATAGTTATAATGAGCAAACACAAGAGACTCTGAATGTCACAGAAACAGAACTGTTCAAGGTTGAGGAATTGTTAAAGCATTCAAATGATGATTTGAAACATGCAGAAATGCCAGACGACTATTCATTGAGAATCAAGGAGCTTGAGACTGCACTACTGGATTCAAGGAAGAAGGAACAAGAACTGCAAGAAGTCTTGCTTGTTGCACAAGATAAAATATCCAGCTCTGAAGACATGGAAATGAAATCCACTTATAGACTTTTTGAGATCGAGAATTTAGCTGAGGTTTTCCAAGGTATTTCAAAGGATGCACAAGAAAAAATAGATACTCTTGAACAAGATCTGAAGATTGCTTCACAGGGAGGAATTCAGCTAGGAACTATGTTGAAAGATGTTGAGGAAAAGATGTCAGTGCAAGACAGAACTATACAACTTGCAACAACAAGACGCAAGGAACTTGAACAATTGCTTGAGTCACAAGCAAATGATGCAGAAATTAAGTTGCAAGCAATAAAAGAGGACTATGCACACACAGAATCTGAAGCTAAAAGATTAAATGAGAAGTTAAATTTACTAATAGATCGTGTCAAAGAATCTGATTACCAAGCATCACAGGCATCTGCCTCAGCTCTGGCAATGGGGGTTGAATTGCAGGTACTGTATGGTAAGTTGTCTGAGATGAAAATTGTACTGCAAGATCTTCAAGGCAAAGTTATGGCTGAAAAAAGCAGGGCTGATGTTGCTGAAGCAGGCTTAGCGGCTTTAGCTAAAGAAAATTCAAAGTTGAATGATGAGCTTGCACGTCTCCATGTCCATATGGATGAATTACAGAAAACTTTAGATGAGGTTGAATGTGAGAAACTGTCAGCTGCTGACCTGGTTACCTCTACAACAAAAAACATAAATTCCTTGACTGAGCAGTTGGTAAATGAAAGACAAAGACTTTATAAGTCTGTTTCCTGACATCTAAGGTTGCAAGTTATTCCATTGTAGCTTCCTTAAATAAGTTGCTAATCTTCAGATTTAGCCTTCAATTTTATTTTATATTATGCAGATGCAAGTGGAGAGATTAGACATCCTCTCTGGATATGCATGTTTACAGTGATCTGCTTTCTTGTATTTTGTAAATATCACCAACCTTAACCTGTTGTGGGTCGGCACTAGGACATTCACTGTTCTAACATGATCTCTTGTATCTTAACCTGTTGTAGAGTACTCCTACCATGAAATAGATTTTCACTTACCCTATTATTTTCTGGAAAACTTCGATCTATAATATTTTATTCCTCATGGGAGAATGAAAATCTTCATATATATATAACAAGGCCCCAACCCTTGCCCCGAAAAAGGTTGAAAGATTAAAAAGATGCTCACCTAGAACTCTTTTGTAATGGAGATGCTATTCTCCTATCAGGAAAAATTACCATGTGGTATTAGTTTAGTATATTCTTAAAATTGCATGGATGATCGATCTAGTTTCTTTTTATATGAACTGGGTCTGCTTAAAACATCTTCCTGCCTTTTTGGCAAATATCTAATGAATCTTGTCTTTTTTCTTCTCTTGCAGATCTCCAGCTTGGTTAAGGACAATCATGATTTAACCATGAAGTACTCAGAGACAAAAAACAAACTGCAGGATCTTTCTTCTAAGCTCAAAAGTGATCCAATGAAAGAAAATGAAAGGGAGGGAATTCTCAAGGGAAACTTAGAGGATCTCAATGTCAGATTGGACGAATCTACTGGTTTAGATGTTCTTTCAGCGGATCTAGATCAAAAGTCGCATCTCGGTGAAAAGCAGTTGCAGGAGCAGGTCTTACCTTTTCTTTCAACCTAACATCTTTTTTCTTTTTTGAGAAATGCTTATTACATCTATATGTACAACAACAGGCTAAAACTTTAGAGATCCCTTACCCAACATAATCGAGTAGGGCTGACATACCAGCTTTAACCCGAAACTCTAATTTATTAATATCTGAACAAAAAGTAGGTGATCTTGGTGATACCTTTTTAGCTAAGTTCTCTTCAAACACCAGAATTTCTTCTTCATTGAACTTGGATGCATCACTGATAAAGGTATCTTTGCATCTCCTCCATAAAATAGAGACTTGTCTAGTGAGTGGTACTTAACAAACCCTTGCTGTGCTTCCTAATCATCTGACAATCTCCTAGAATTGCAGCCTTCCACCTTAAAGGACCCTCAAAGAGGTATTATGCCTCGATCCACCTCAAAAGGCATCCAGGCCACATTACTATTCCATAATGTATGTTTCATAGTCTCTCTATATCAACTTACATAGATACCATTTTGCAAGCCCTGATATGTTCAACCTAACATTAGTTACCACTTTGATTAATTATCATCCACCTTATCACTCATGATGTGTAAGAGCTTTTGGAGTCCCAAATTGAGATTGCTTGACCCACCTTTTCTCAAAATTCTTCAATCACCATCTTCTGCTAAGTCTATCAGAATTAGAAACGCTAAGACATGTCCCTATCAAGATTCCTAGTATTTAAGCAAACAAAATATCTTTTGTAGATTCATCTCTATTTTTTTATTGAAAAATGTTGCTAATGTGCTAAAAAACACATGCTACATCAGTATGATTCAGATGCTGCATTGCCATATTAAAAAAAAGTGGCTCCTGGCTACAGTGGTAAAGTCACCCCAAAGTGCAACTTTCCGATGGATTTTGCCGATGAATATTATCAGAAACCTAGCAAGCAGACAGTAGGGAAAAATTTAGGGGCTAAATTTTGCCATTTGGTTAATTTTCCATTTTTTTCTTCCAAAAATGATTCACCAAATTTCATGTTTTTTCTAAATACAATTTCTGCAAATTCTGTAGGATAAATTATTGTACTTAGAAAATCATGAAAATTTTCTTCAAACTATGTAAAACCCTTACAAGTTTGAAATTTTTACAAATTTATTGACAAACATTTTATAGTTGGCATTTGAAGAATTAGTAAGATTCACCAAGGTTTCTACGCTTTAAGATGAGTATGGTCTAGTTTTTTGGGTTAGTTCAAAGTGTTTGCAACTTTGCACCATGTTTGGGGTGCTTCATGAGCTTTGGGTTATGTTACAACTTGATTTAGCACTTGAGTGGGAAAGTCCCAACCCACTAGTGCTATCAAGGATCAATTTTGGAAGAAAACACCACTGTCACCTCAGTGCTAACTTTCCTCACTTTTGACCAACTCTCAAGTCCAAGGGGTGCTTCCCTAGGGTTGATTGGATAATTCCTATTTAAGAGAGCTAGGAGGGGATTGATTTTAACTTGATTAAATATGTGATTGAGTTGCAAAATAGAGTTAATTCTCTAGGTCAAATGTTTGAATGTGCAAGTTATTGAAACCATGAATAAATACAACTCTTTGAAATGGAAATATTCAAGGGATTTAAAGAGATTCAATCATATCTTTGTTCCAGCCATTAACTTAAACATGAATATAGCAGATCCATACACATTAAGAATCCTCAATTGTAGAAATTGGAAGATAACACAAAATAATAAACTCGCAATGGTTTGACACTTTAATTTGAGTGGGATTATTAGCTGCAAATTAATATGTAACCTAAGACACCGAGTGAATTGCAAAGTTAGCTGCCAAATGAAATTAAAGGTACAATGTTTAGCCCAAGGTGAGACCTTGCTTGAGGCTTGAGAATTTTTTTGAAGCAAGATGTCACTCAAAGGATCTTAAATTAGTGAAGTTTTAGATCCTCTAAATTCAAGAAAATTCCATTTTTATTGAAGTGATGAGAATCCCTTCACCAAATGTGGATTGAACCAAATAAACTTAAGATGTTTGAGTTATAACAAGTGCTTCAATAGAAATGTAGACAACTACATAAGTAAGATTAGTTCATTGATCCAAATTAATGTCCAAGTATATGAAATAACATCCCAAGAATGTGCAAAAGAAAGATGTATGAATTGTACAAGTAATTGCCAGGATTTATGAGTAAATCATTTGGTTAAGGTAGATGTGCTTAGCTTAAACAAGAGATTACGATCCAACCACTAAACCAAAAGATAATTACTCATGAAACTTGCCTCAAAAGAATAAGTGCCATTGCATTCGTTTAAACGTGAAATCAGAAAATAACAAGTGGTAGTAGCTCACAAAAAATTCCAGAATTGCAGTAAGTGAATACAAGTTAAAATTTCAAAATCATTGTTGCGCGAAAAATGAACAAATTATCACCAAAATCTGCCTAAAAATTCTTTGAAACAAACAAGATTTCAGATGTGATTTATCTAGAAGTAAACCCCAATAAAAAATGTGAATTAATGAAGCATTAAGGGCAGTTTTAATTCCTTTTTTCCTTGTTATAGAATAAATGCAGAGCAGAAATGATTCACAGAAAATCAAGCCTAAAAATTCATGCAAAGAGGCTTAGGTTTGCCTTGGCTTGATGGCTTGGAAATCTAGAAAGTAAATCAGACTTAAAAGATTCAGATCTCTAGCCTTGAAAAGGGTAAAAATGAAGAAAGTTTTCATTTTTAATGGTTGATGAGATTGAAAATAACAAGTGCCTTGAATCCTTGGGCTCATGGGGTCTTAAAAATAGTTCTTCCTGGGCTTAGTTTGAAATTACCTAGAGTTGGATGACAATTCCATCCTAAGCCTTTAAGGTTTGATGTAAAATCCTTCCAAGGAAGGGTCACCCTATTGGCATACACCTTCAACAAATAGATCTAGCATATATTCTAGCTTATGCTTCACTTAAACTTGTAAGACTCACAAAGATGCCACGTGTTACCACTCAAAATAGCACCTTGACCAAGGTCACAGATCACGGTGCGATGAGTGGCAAGCATGGGAGACGCTAGAGTCCATTGTCACCACAACCTAGCTTCTTGAACATTTTAGGTCAACTCCTACGACCAAGGGGGAGTCCCTAGAACTTGGTGAACGATAATGGTGATTTTCTTGAGAATACACAAACACATTTCTCAAGAAACCTCTCGGCTAAGATCAATGACTTAAGGAGTCATAACAATGAATTATAAATATTAGTAAAAGAGAGGAAGAAATTAAAGAGCTTTATCATGGATCCCAATAAATATAACATCAAATTGCTACTGCTGTTATAGGATTGCAGCATTGAATATACCTCAAAAAACTTGATAAAAATTAGTCATAATAAGGTCATCCTTACCATATGAAGTGTATCTTGTATAGTAGGGTAGGGGGGATGAGCAAGGGGATGAGCAATAGGGTGAAGGAGAGGGCTCAAAACAATTCTGAAAATAGGATATCAGATCTATTATGAGCCTTATAACAGCCCTCAACCTTACCATATGAAGTGTACCTTGTATAGTAGGGTAGGGGGGATGAGCAATAGGGTGAAGGAGAGGTCTCAAAACAATTCTGAAAATAGGATATCAAATCTGATATGAGTCTTATAACAGCCCTCAAATTGAGTGTGGTCCTGCTTATACTAACATGTTCCCCAATGAACTTACAACCGCTCGGGGTCAATACAGGCCTAGAAACCCACTTTTCAAGCCTTCAAACTTAGCAAAAGTCCTTGACATACCTGCTTTACCTGCAATAACAGATTTGCAGTACAAAACCCTAGTTGACACAAATACCGAGATATCACACAAATCAACCACAGGATAAAAACGCCCTTGAAGATCTACCATTGAATTCAATTAGGGCACATTTTTCTATCCATACCAAATTTCCAAATTGCAAGTATCTTTTGAGATATATTTTTTTCTAATTTTTAGGGGTTTTTCGATATTACATATTTTTGGATTTTTGTAATAAATGTACAAGAGAATTTTGATGAAAAAGAGTGAAAGAGAAGGGGATATGACCTTAGTCTTTTTAACATTGGGGCAATTAGAGGTCGAGGTCAACGCCCCTATTGAATTTGGTTATTCAAGATTTACCAACTAGGGTAAGAGGCCAGTAACTCGATACTAGGTCAAAGTAGCCACAAACTGTAATTAGGGTAAAAGATGAACTCCAAGGCCCATTGTGGAGAGTTCCTTCAAGAGGAAGATCTCCTCAAACAAATTTGACAAGATGCCGATAAAATATCCTAGTTTACCTTGCCCAAGTTGCAAAAGCAATGCCAAACAAGAAAATGGAGAGATCTTACTAACTTCAACCAAGAAAGAGAGCAAGAGATACTTCTTAGTGTTAAAGTTTAGGGTTAGATTAGGATTTGACATAAAAAATTAAACTTTAATGCATAAACAAAATTAAACAAAGTTAATTCAGAATAGTACTGCTGCAATAGGTTCAAACATAATTTTCATCTCTTTCAACTTTAACACTCCATTGATCACTGTGTTAAAATTGGTCCTTGAGATGATTTACCAAATGCCATGTACAGTAACAATATTATAACTGATGAAACAAAACAATAATCATGTACAGGAAATAACAACAGTAAAAAACAGTAACAATACTAATCTAGAATTGTTTTGGATCAACCTTATACTCAAATACTTTTAGGTTCTGATTTTGTCATTGAAGGGACAAGTCACCTAGATGAACAAATGACGTACCTTGAGAGAGAGCTTAAGAGGGTTATAGTAATAAGGGTACAGACCTCAGATTCTTAAGAAACTTCAATCATTTAATCAGTCTTTTAGCAACACTTCTTAAGAAGACAAAGACACAGGTCACAGCTCAGTGCAGAAACACAGTCACACTAGCAGAGAGACACACAGTCATGCCCAGCATAGACACTCAGTCACACTAGCAGAGAAACATACAGTCATGCTAACACAGAGTCATACCCAGCAGAGACACACAGTCATGCCCAGCAGAGAAGCCCAGTCATGCTCAAGAGTCAACAGAGACACACAGTCATGCCCAGCAGAGAAGACACTTCACAGCAGCAGCAAAGAGGATACAGTCACGGCTCAGTCCAATAAAGGTCATGCCCAGAATTAGCAGCCGTATAAACACCCAACAGTTACGACAGACAAGAAGAGGGACAAACAGTCCTATGACCCAGCAGCATAGACACTATACAGTCACAGTTCAGCAAGAAGAAGTCAGGTCCCAATAGCAGAAGAAACTCACAGTCACAACCCAGCTAGAGAGCAGCAGTGTACTAAAAAAGTCAGATTTGAGTTTTTCCTCACTCAAAAATTAGGTCCGAGTTTTTCCACATTCAAAAATCAGATCTGAGATTTCCACACATACAGATGAAGAAGTGAAACTTTTAATTTATTATCTTTGACAAGCCTTCTAGAAAGGTCACTTAGGCAACCCCTAAGTTTTAGGAATGTTATCAAGAATAGGGTAGGAAAGGTCAAAAAATAAAAAAAAAACTATAAAATTAAAAGGTCCACAAATAAAAACCATAAAATAAAAGTTGACTTAGGATAGGGTACCAATGGTCCAATGGTCTTACACAAATAAAACCATAAAATAAAAGTTGACTTAGGATTAGGGTACCAATGGTCTCACAAAAATAAAACCATAAAATAAAAGTTGTCATACTAAAGGTACACACATTAAGAGTGCTAGGACCAAGTAGAAGATAAAGGACCATAAGTCAACCAAAGGGGGGTCACAATAAGATGATAAGGCAACCCTCATACCCATAAGCAGGGCATTTTTTAAGGACTATAATAATATACTTAAGTATAGTATTCTAGGCGATAATTTTGGATTGAAAAAAACATATATATATATATATATATATATATATATCAGTAGGTGAATATTAAATATGAAACATACAATTTACACCGAAACTTGTAAATTTTAGCGAATATTATGATAAAAAAACATATTTTATATAAATATAGGCGATATTAGAGACTAAAAATGACCAAATAGCGAATTTATTTTTTTGAAAAAAACCCAAAAATTAGCCAATTGGTGAAATTTCGCCCCTAAAGTTTTCGCTGCCCATAAGACCAAGGTGTACCAATATTGGTGGGCAAACAACCCCTTTTACCCATAGGACCAACAAGACCAAGGACTTTAATATTTTCTCTCTCAAGGTATATTGTCACATGTGTTGCATATATATATTTTTTATCATCACTGTATAAGGAGGAGATCCAAACTGGATGATGTGATCCTCTAGTCCTCAATACTGCTCCTAAGGCTTAGTTGCTAGTGACATCATCAAGGGGTGGCCAGTCCCTTGAGAAACAACCTAGCAATAATCGATTAGGAGAGAGGACATCACACATCATCATCTTGGTCAACTTGACCAAGATTCTTTTGGTTAACTGACCAGGAATGCTCTTGTAGGAACCGCTTGGTCCCATATCAGGAAGTCTCTGTCTCAACCTGTAGGATCTGCTTGGACATCATGTTCAAGAAACTGTCCTGTCTTGGATTAGAATACCCTAGAGACATATAGGGGCCCTAACCATATGTTAGGGACTTTGCCATGGCATCAACCTGCTTGGTCCCAAACCAAGAACCCCAGGAGACTACTGGGGGCCCTAGGGTACCTTCTAAGGTCTTACTATGCCCCAGTTAACTGACTAGGGTACCATTCTCCTCGAGAATGGGTCTCGTAGTTGCATTAACTTTAACACTTAGGTCCTTCCTTAGCTACGAGTTATTACAACCATTCTTAGGATCAACCATACAAGATAGCATAAACCCCTAGAGAATTCACCATTCATCACAAGCCAAAGAGAGAGGTGTGTATCACTCATAAGCTCCAATAAACCAAGATAAAAAGAAAAAATTACATATTAGAACCCTTGTTCTTGTTTTCAAATGAAAGTTAGAGGCCTTATTTATATGAGTCTTCCTTAACTTAACTTTAGAGCCTACTTTACTAAAAAGTAAAATAACTCAATTTTAGGGTTTGTCCTCCACAAGCCAAGGACTAAACAACAAAAGACTAAAAATAATGATAAAATGATGCAATTGGCTTCATTCAAGTGAAGTGATGAGTCGAGAGAGGACGTCATGCCCCAAATAACCCCAACAATGTCGAAGATCCATCAACGCTTTCCCCTTTAGCAAGGTAAAGCTCTCTAGATGAGGATGGCGTCATTGTCATGTGAACACAAATGTGTTAAGAGGAGGGGCCATACACTGAAGAAGGTCCAAGTGGGCACAAAGGAGGTGTGCTAAACTGGGTATGACAACCCTTATACATGTAATCATCTCATACATAACAAAAAATAAGTGCAGCTAAGATCCCCTAAGACATGCGTCCTAATGGACCCATCTCAAGAAGCACTAGACCCCAGCCCAAGGGCCAAATGGCCCAGAAAGACAGGGGACTTCCACCCATCAAGAGGCAGTCGACAATGCCACTAAGCCAACACTTCTTTGGAATGAAACCCAAGAGGACCTGCCATGAACAGACCATGGGTCTTGAGCCCCGCTTGACCACCAATTTTACATAAACAAGCCCAGACTTGACCTTTTACAATGGCAAAAGACCCTTTCACTTTGGTATATATTGGCAATCATGTTGTGGACGACCTGGGATGTAACACCGCCTACAAGCAAGGTAACAAAGCAACAACATATAACAAACAAAGGGATTTTCTTTTACTTAGCTTCAATGGAGCAAGTTTACTCATCTGTGAACTAGATCTCCAATATACCAACAAAAGAAAGATCTCCAATATACTTCACGACATGAGAGAGATCTCCAATATACCAAGAGCCTTGAGAAAAAGGAAAATTTTATCCTCCAATCAACATCAACAAGATACAAATGAGAGGGGAGCCACTTATATAGGCTTTAGGCTCAACAACCCTCCAAATAAAATACAATATATTGGGCCAAAACCTTAGATCTATCCTAGGGAGGGTCAAAATCCTCTAGACATTGTCAAAATATTGTAAAAAGTGAAATGGTTAGGGTAACCAATTCCAAAACCCTAACAAATGGCCCAAGATGAGGGGGGCACACCTTTAAATGCATGGTCAAATGTAGGAAGTGGTACTATATGGCTCCAAGAGAGAGAGCACTGCACAAGATATGGTCAAGTTTTTAGCAAGCAACATAAATAAGCTCTCAAACCCTATATGCTTCTCCAAAATAGATACACATAGTACAAAGGGCCCTCCAAGTGTATTGTAAGTGTTAGATGCCTCAAAGAAGGGAGTGCTCCACAAGAATTAAGTGCCATGTGGATATATGGTCCAAAATAGGGTCAAAACCCTAGAATGCTCTCAAATCTCAAGGAAACTCTTCCCACAAGTCACACGTATGGTGTCCCATCAAGATATGCTCCAACGCAATGTTGAAAAAGTCGACATCGACAAAAAGTGCGCAAGGGTCCCGATTACAACTTCTCAACAACATTGGCGAAAAAATCGGGAAAAATTGACAAACATTAAAAAATACAAAATACATTCTTTTTTCTTCTTCTTTAGAATATTAAACATATAAAGCAACAATAGCATCAGATAAACACATTAGAACATAAATATGGAGAAAGCATTGCTATATATAATTTGCTGATTTTTCTGAGCAACATCGAGAGCCATTCTCTTTGGAGAATGGGGACACCTGGTCCGGGACCACGGTGTAGACTCAACCTAGTGTTGAGTGACCATTCTGTTGAATGGTAGGTATCTGGTCCTTGACCATGATATAGACCCAGCGCTGCCCTGGGTAGACTCAACCCAGTGTTGAGTGACCATTCTGTTGAATGGTAGACATTTGGTCCAGGACCATGATGTGGACCAGTCTAGTACTGGTAGACTCAACTTAGTTATGAGTAGCCATTCTCTAGGAGAATGGAGGCGCTTGGTCTGTTACCAAGTATTTGACCTAGGGTCAAATTATGTAGCCCATGGTTGAGGCACCTGGTCTGTTACCAGGAAGGCACTATAAGCCCTAGACTTGGTCTAGGCATGTGTGACACTCTGACCCTTGATCTATGGGCTTTGTGTAGTTCTCCAAGGCTTAGCTACCCTTGGTTAAGTTACCCTAGTTCCTAATCTTGGTGTCACACAGTGTGAGATAAAAGCATTAGTAACTCTCTTGGTTTATGATAATGTACTTTTGGAATAAAAAAAGGATCACAGGGGATGACCACAGGGGCACTTGGAAAAAGGCTAAAGTCAAAAGTCAAAAATACATAAGGACTTTTGGACCACAGGTAAAAGTAAAAAATAAATAAGGACTTTTGGTAAAAGTAAAAAATACATTAAGGACCTTTTTGGTAAAAAGGTAAAAGTAAAATTAGGAAAGAATAAAATATTATTATTTTGTCGTTCCTAATTTTGCTCCACTAAAGGCTATAAAAGAAGATCAAGTCATTTCATTATTACACACACACTTGCTCTCACAGGTACAACTGCTCAAGGTTGAAGAAAGAAGATTTTGTGATTGTGCCCTAGCATGGATGTGTCTAGCTAGGGCATCATCATTCTCCATCAACAACAAACCCTAAGCTAGGGTTTTTTGTCTTAAGGGTTTTCTCAGCCAACCTTTCTCTTCAACAACCATCTTCTTCTCTCTCCAAAATCAGGGTAGCCACAGAGTTTTTCGGGTAGATTATTTCGGGCAGCTGGGCAGCCTTTCCTCATACCTCTCCACGGGTTGTCAATTTTTAGTTTGTGCAGGCCGCTTTAGGGCACTGCCCTATTGGCACCCATGAGCAGCCTGCTACAGGCATACCTGTGAAGGTTTTGCTCACAACCAACTCTCGGGCAGCCCTAGGGCAGACCCATAGAGGATGTCGTAGCCTAACAACACCTCCAGGCTACCTGTAGGCATACCTGTGAGGGTGCTGTAGCAGCCCGAGGCTACACAGACCCTCAGGGCAGCCCTTAAGGGCTTGGGCTAGCTGCTAGCCCTTCGGGGAACAGCCTAGCTGCCACAGCAGGGTAGTCGGAAGTTGTTGGGCAGCTGTCAGTCAGCTGGGCACGGGAAGAAGGAGATCAGGTAGCTAGATAGACAGATTGGGCAACTCAATAGTACGGCCGGGCAGACTGTCTGAATTTCGGGCAGATCTATGAAATTTATTGGGGTAGGAGAGAGAAAAGGGTATAAGCCCTATTTTTCTGAAAAGCCCTAATTGGGCATTGTGATGTAACATTGGAAATTTTTGATCTTCTGATACCGTGGTTGACCCTCATTGGTTTCTGAGGAACTTTTTGAAGAATTTAAGTCATCTCATTTATGATATGAGCTACTAATGCTTTTTGGGGTTTTTGCCCTTTAAAGGTTTCCCCAGTGAAAAACTCTTGTGTCCATTGTGCTTATGTGATGAATGTTATTTTACTGCACTTGTCATTTGTTTAAGTTAATCTACAAATTTTTAAGTATTTCTGCTAATGTTAACATTCAACATCATCATCATGCAGTAATGCCAAATGTAAAATGATACATCAAAGTCGATACTGAATCCTGAAACATCATAGTTATCCAATCAAGGACTCAAAAGTTGATAACCGATACAAAATGACATCACATTTATAAATGTATCTGAGGAAAACTAGCATCTAGCTATCTAATATCAATGCCCTCTTCCCGAGTTTCCTTTTTACTTAGTACTTGTTTCTCGTTTTCATTATATCTTTACTTCAATATTTACTCTATTTTCCATTCATACTTTATATTTTTCCCTTCTCCAATGCTTAGGTTTATATAAGGTTTTCATAAATGCTCTTTATCTGCCCCTCCATCTTATGACTTAAACCTAATTTTTGAAAGGTATATTTTAATGATTTGGTTGCCAACCATTAAATGTATTTCTTCTTTTGTATTGGTGATAAATCATAAATGTATTTTTCCCTCCTCCCAAATTGAATTTTCGACACGAGCCTCACATTTAGCCCTAACTTATCTACCACTTGAAACATTGCTCTCTTTTTGCTATGATAATCACTCAAAATATGTTTGCTCAAAAAATTCCCTATTAGCGAAAAAAGTAATTCAATTACCATTGTGATCTTTGATAAATGGATACATATTTTGTATGGCTTATCCTTGCATGGTTTGATCTTCAAATACAACAAAGTTTCGAAACATTTATACGGTAGAGGAAAGGTGTAAGTATACAACAAAATGGCTAAAATGACTAATTTTTGGAAAATTAGCCATTTTAGCCAAAATGGAGACTTTTTGGAAAAAGTCGGGACTTGCCATTTTAGCCAAATGGAGACTTTTTGGAAAAAGTCGAGACTTGCCATTTTAGCCAAAATGGCGACTTTTTTTCGGCTCAGGGAAAAAATCGCAACTTTCAATTTTTTGGAGAGTTTTTCAACACTGCTCCAATGTACCATAAAATCCTCTAGAACTTGTGTCAATGGTCCCACGTGTCGAGGAATGGTCCAATGATATGCTATGCTGACTTGTCTCACGTGCCAAGGAAAATGAGGGTCATCCATCACATAGGAAGGGGGTAGTCCCATCCTAAAACCCTAGGCAACATGTGTATTTCCATAAGTGAGTAAGCAAAGTGGGGTGCTCTCACATTAATTTCGTAGCAAGTGTTATAGCATGAAAATAATAGAGCGCTCAAGTGCTAAAGGGTTCAAGCCACATTTAATTTAGGAAATGCATCCAAATATGAAGATAATGCATGAAATAATTACAACTACACCACTTTACTAACTCAATGACTTATTTAATTGTTAATTATTAAAACATTAAGCTAAGCATGGTGCCACCAATGTTAAACCTTACTTCATGTGAAAATTTCTTAGCTAGATTAAATTACCTAAATTTCTAAGTTAAGTGAAGGTGATGGAATGAAAGTGGTACTAAGGCAAGGAAGAGGCTCTTTGCTAGTATCATAACAATTGAGTGTAATAGGTTTACCCTTGGCTTTGAAGAGCTAGGGTTATATATATTTCTTCCACATGTGTGCCTTATGAGAAAGGGGGCACTTTTTTATCTTGAGTTACCCTATCCTTGAGCCTCTTTTTTGTCATCCCTTTATTTATTTTTCTTTTCATTTATTTCATTAGCCTTTTCATTGGCTTAGTCCCTATACTTTAGATTTAGCTTTGATAACCTGGGACATAGGGAACCTGGCTTTTGCAAGGGTGTAATTCTCATGTTCTTTTCCATTTTAATTTGTCAGCCTTACCCTTAGAGTATTAGACTCTTTTCTTATTTATTTAGGCATTCATGCATGGGAATAATTATAAGCCCTTGAAGGATTACTAATGATAGATCACTTAAAAAGTGAAAAATGATGGAAATGGATGAAAGGGCTAGTGAAATGTGTCCCTGGCTTTTGGCAAGGGGGTAATTCTCATGTTCTTTTCCATTTTAATTTGGTAACGTCACCCTTAGAGTACTAGACTCTTTCACTTTTATTTAGACATTCATACATGGGAAAAGTTATGAGACCTTGAAGGATTAGTAATGATAGATCACTTAGAAAGGGAAAAATGATGGAAATGGATGAAAGGGATAGCGAAATGAAAAGTGGCTAGGTAGAATGTTGTGAAATGGATGTAATAGCAACTTAGTTCACTAGGGTACAACTCAACCTTTCGAATGACACACTTTCTAAAGTAAAATTATGATAACACCATGATAGGCCTAAGTAATGGGTAACAATTTTAAGTGTTATGAGTCATTATCCAAGCATCAAAGCAACATCCCATGGCCAAATCAACATACAAGAAAACATTCCAAGTGTCAATGAGGGTGAGAAATATCACAACACTAGTGCATTTGACACCATCTCCATTAGGCACATCAAGGCACAAGCATAGTTTTAAAAGTCGAAATCAGACTCAGAATTGATCTAGGGTCAACTCAGACTCGGAATAGGAATTGGTAATGAATCGGTTATGACTCGGTCGATTTGAATTTAATGCCTCAATTTTCTCAAAAATACATACTTTTTTTTAAAACTTTTTTCATGAGGAAAAAGTTAATCCTTGATATTCATTTTGAATCAAAGGAAATGGTTACATAGCAGTGATATCATAATGTATCAATCTCAAAAACAGAATAAGTATCCAAACACAAGGCTGATCAAAAAAGAGCCAGAGGATTGGTCTCCATCTTCAGATTGTGCAAGTGCAAACTATCGTCAATTCTCCAAGAGGGATACCATGCATGTCCAAAGAGAGCACAAGAAGAGCCCAATCTGATTATCCCAGGGGAGCGACTAATCATAATGAGATGTACTTTCTTCCGAGGAGGGCATAAAGACATCATATACCATATAGTAATGTCATTTTGCATTCACTAAGGAGAATTTACTCCATCCAAAGAGCTCTAGAAGAGCTGATATTCACCTCCCCCAATGATACCATCTTCATAGGATTCTATGAAAGAAAACAGGCCAGAGGATATAGAGAGTGCCTCCTTGGATAAACAATCTGCCCTCTTGTTGTGTTCCCTGTAGACATGCTGAAAATCCAACAAGAGAAAGGAGTCTTTCAGAATAGTGATGTTTTTGCACCAGTAAACCAAGCCAAGGGCCGACAGAGCAAACTTGTCTTTTGCCCAGTTGATCACAACAGAAGAGTCTCCATAGACATGGAGAGAGGGGAGTCCGATAGCCTCTGCAAAATATAGTAATGCCCAAAATGCCAATTATTTTGCCCTGGTGTTTGTGCTATGCCCACAACCCAATTTTATACTGAAAGAGTGGATCGGATTTATTACAAGTATAATGCCTGCACCTCCGATCTTATGAGCTGCTGCCTCGTCAATAAAACCATATGGGTACTTAAGCTCCGACCGAGGCTCAACCACCTTGGCTTTTTTAGTCCCACCAGTTGAGGGATAAGAATGCATCATAGCCAAGATTCTATCGCATGTAGAAATAGTGTCGATTTTCCAGTCCTCAAAGATAGCAAGGTTGCGGGAGATCCAGATGTTCCAAATGAAGAAAAGAGGAAGATGTGTGCATTCTCAGTCAAGTTGGAACCACACTTCTAAGTTCTCCAGGAGTGAAACATTATTCCAAGGAAGATTTAAACCATATATTTTTTCGAGACAATCAATAATGTTCACTGCAAAGGAGCGCCCCATGAATATATGAGTAATAGATTCTTCACAAACCTGGCATAAACAACATCGACTAGGGCCGGACCAACCTTTCCTTTTTAAATTATCCCAAGTAGAAATACGATTCTCCACGGCAAGCCAGAGAAAGCATTGGATCTTTAGAGGGATCGCAGGTCCAGACTTGAGATATAGCTTTGTTGTGAACTCGCTGTAGAAAAGATGAGACAATTAGGTCATAAGCAAGGCTGGCTGTAACCTCCTCAGTCATTGGGTTGTGCATCCAGAGCAGAGAATCTCTCTGCCCATTTAATCTAATACCTCCATGTGTGAGGCCACTAATGTAACAGAACCATTCCACCTTCCATCTACCACCTAAGTCAAGGTCATCAACCGTCAGCTAGTAAGACTGCTCGTTTAATCCAGCTCCCAAGTTACGAGCATTATGAAGAGAGTGCAAACCATAGTCGAATAAATACTCCCATAGATCTTCAAAGAGAACGTAAGATGAGTCCAGACCCACAATTGGGTCAACACCTAGTTTGATACTGCTGCCATTGCCAACTTTCCAACCCAATTGTCTGCTGATCCAAGAGAGCGCTCTAATAAAGCCATTCAAGAAGTAGGAGGTACATCTGATCGTGACCCGTTGCTTACGCAACCAATCTTCAAGAGCAAGGTCTTTGAGGTATTTTTTGCTTATGATCTGGTGCCAGATGCCTGTACCTTTCAGAGCCATCCAGAGGCTCTTCAATCTGAGAGATGTACACAACTAGTCTAATTTTTTTATGTTCCACCCTCCATAATCCATGGGCCTGGAGAGTAACTACCAATCAACCAAATGCAACCAGTGTCTATCAATTGTGCTTCCCCAGAGGAAAGAAAACATACACTGACGAAGATGGTTCATGATGGATTTGGGTACTGGTGCCAACGCAAACCAGTGCATAGGTATGCCTGTTAGAACCACTCTGATGAGTATTAATCTGCCACCCAAGGATAGGAGTCTGTGTGACCAGAGACTGATTTTCTTTTCAAAGCTTTTTAAAATCCACCTCCAATCATTGATACCATAGCTCAGAGGCTTGAGACGGTATCCAAGGTATTTGAAACCTACCTCAATAGGGTCCATCTTACAGGGTCAAAGAGCTGAGATGCCGTCCAAGGCCCTATCCATCCTCAACTTCATTGAAGAGAAAAGAGGATTTTTCTACACTGATACACATACCTGAATTTGAATAGAAGAGATCTAGTATATCATCAAAGGCCTGCCATTCCTTTAGTGTTTCGATCTCAAAAAGTACCATATCATCAACGAAGAGTAAGTGTGTTAAAGCTAGGGAGGAGGATACTTTTATACCTTTAACTTTTCCTTTCTTTTGAGCATCCTTGATAAGAAGACCAAGGCCTTCAATAACCAGAAGGAAGAGGAGAGGGGAAAGGGGACAACCCTGTCCGATGCCATGGGATGTAGTAAAAATACCAGAAGGTATGCCATTGATCAAGATAGAGAAGTTTGAGGAGGTGATACAACCCATGATCCAGTTTACCCCCTAAAGAGGGACACCAATTTGTAAAAGAATAAGCCTCAAGAAAGTCCAATTTACTTGATCAAAAGCTTTGACAAGATCAAGTTTGAGAACCATAGCACTCATCTTTTTGGTTTTGATTGAGTGAAGTAGTTCCTAAGTGATACCTACTGGTTCGATAATCTGTCTATTCTTGAGGAAGTCGAACTGTTCAACAGAGATGGACTTATCCAAAAAAGGCTGCGATCTTAGAAATAAGTTTACAGATCATATTACAAAGGAAAATGGGGCGGAAGTCAACAAAGGTTTGAGGCTTCTCACACTTGGGAATAAGATTAAAACAAGTAGAGTTTAAGGAATTTATCACCCTCCCCTCTTTTCTCTACAGTTCCACAACTTTAAGAAGGTCCAATCCTACTAAATCAAAGAACCAGAGGTAGAATTCAATCAACCATCCATTCGGGCCAGGGCTTTTATCCCTTTTAAAGTCTTTTAGGGCTTCCTCAACTTCAGCTAAGGTAACTTCTGAGGTGAAAACATTTGCATCTTCCATCGGGATAAGAGAAGGGAAAAGCTTGATAAGCTTCAGCTGATCACTAATATTTGCCATACCATCATTTTTGAAGATCTTCGAGAAGTGCTTTTCCCCCATACCGTTGTGTTGACTGACCTCCTCCACCATCACTCCTTCCTCATGTTGTAGTGCCTAGATAGAATTCAAGTTCCTACAGGCAGAAGCATAGCTATGGAAGAATTTGGTGTTGGCATCCCGTACTTCAATCCAATTTATTTAGCTTTTCAACTTCCAGGTCAGGAATTCATGTGCCAAAAACTTTTCTTTATGACCCTTCAGGGAGGCAAGGAGAGCCATTCCAACCTTCGAGAGAATTCCAGAGGGGCAGGAGGTAAAGAGGGACTGTATTTCCAAATAAATTTCGGACAGCTCTTTATCCTTTAATAAGTTTTGCTTCTTCACCCAGTCCTTAACCTCAGTTTTGAGTTTATAAACAAGATGAGACATATCATCAGTATCAAGAAGAGAATACTCAGAATTCCAGCTAGCTTCAACCACCTTAGAGAACTCATCCTCCAGGAGCTAGGCCATATTGAATTTAAAGGGGTAGATGTGCGCAGAGGAAATGGAGTCCCACTCCATACAAACAGGAAAGTGATCAGAGACCTCTAAGGTGTGAGACCATACTCTATACCTCCTAAGGTGAGGTAGGAGGGAGTCAAAGGCCAAAAATCTGTCAAGCCTTTTGCTGATACCCTCATCTCCCACACGTCCATTCCTCCAAGTGGGGCTACCACAATCCGGTGCCACATCTACCATATTAGTATCCTTTAATAATTGAGAGAAGTAAGGTGCCAAAGGATCCATGCGGGCTTTTTTGCCCCGAATCTCTGCATAAGTAAGGGTAAAATTTAAGTCTCCAACGAAAATCAAGTTTGGTAGGCCATAAATACCTCCAACTACCACATTGTTCCAGAAAGAAACCCTGTCAATGTAAGGACCATATCAGTTAAGAATAGAAAACTCAGAGGGAGAGCCTCAAAACTTGGCCTTAACCAGGATTCCTGCACAGGTTACAAAAGCTTTACAGCAGGCAGATAGAGGGTTCCATCTGGTCAAGAGGCCTCCCAAGTCAATGGCACATAATTCCCAACCAGACAAGAGCTTTGAAAAAGAAAGGAGCGCATGAAAATGATCGCACATATTAAAAAATATGTGCGATCATGAAGGTTTCTTGAAGGAGAATCATGTCCGAAGCAATATTAAAAAATAGAGACTGAAGGATTTTTTGTTTGGTAATCCCTCCAAAACCACGCAAGTTCAGAGAAATAAGTTTCATAAGGGACCACAACTAGAGGGTGACGTCGTTCTAAGCACCCGAGGGGAGGACAAACAAGGTGAGGATGAAGATGAGGCCCTTGCTGCATTTTTAATCCTCATAGATAGGGGAGTGAAGGGTATAGAAGACTCCTTATTGCCCAGAGGCTTTGAGGGAAGTTTCCTTCTGGATTTTCGAATAGTCACGTTTTCGAATCTAATGGAGTCTGAGGGAAGTGTAGAAGGGGACAAAGGAGATTCAGTCGAGAAGATAGAGAGGCACTTCATAAGAGAAGGGTTGGAGAAGGTTGGAGAGTTTCTCGGGTTGTTAGGTCGCAGATCAATAGCAGTCGGAGCACATGAATTAGTAAGAGGAGGGAAATCCTCAGAGTTGAAGAAGGGGGGCCCATCCCCAGTCATCGGAGGTGGAGAAGACAAGGGATCAACCAGCGGTAGTAAAGCAACGGGGTCCTCAACAGTAACAGGAGAGGAGGACAAGGCTAACGAGAAATGCACATTCTCTAGGTTGGAGTTTACCAATCGCGAGTTCGAAGGAGAGACACAGAACGAAAGATTTGCAGCAGGATTACAATTCTCTACATCCTATATAGAGAGGAGTTTTCCCTTAGTTAAATCTTCATAGTTGGTGGGAGAGAAAGACCTATACATACCTTTAGGAGATGGCGAAGTGCACGTCTCAGCTGGGGGAGGGATCAACGTCGGAGAGCCAACCGGGGGTGATACACACCCTTTTGAAAGGGACTGTGAAGCACCTCGAAGAAGAGCTGGATAGGAGTGACGGAGGTGCTCGACATCATGGCAAAAGTTGCAGTGGAACGAGATGTTCACATAGTCCAATCTCTGGGAAATTGTCTATTCGTTGCAGAGAATCTCAATCTCAGCCAGTAGCCCCTTAGAAATGTCCATCTCGACTAGGACCTTTGCCATCCTTTTGTCAAAGATGAGCTGAAAGCCATCCTCCACGGCGATGAAGCGTCCCAAGGAATTTGCGAGCCCCACAAGAAAGTCTATGCTCCAAAGTGGGAATGGCAGCGTAGGAAGGACCCAAAGGTGCCATTTTACCACTCTTTCCCGCAGAGGATCGAAACTGGAGTGGCACCTGCTAAGAACCAGAGACCCCTTATTTATGGTCCAGATGGTGTTTAGGATCAAGGTTGCATGTTTATCCTCCAAAAAGAGAAAGACCAATCATCGATTTGCCAAAAGACTGATGGTTGACACATAATTTATGAGAGGCTTCCAATGTATAGTTGCCCATTTCACCCATTCCTTCTTACCTAAACAACAATATTCCAACTGACCCACACGTGCTCTGCAGCAAAGAGCCTCCACCCTATCCATGTATACGTCTCGGCCAAGGACGTATATGCGCTTAGCCCCCACGGCTTTCACTGCTTTTATATTCCTACGGGTATGGAACGTGGAGGAGCCATCAAGACGCGTTGCACGTGGAGTCTCCTCCGCAAAAGAGGGCGCAGAGGGTGGGCAGGAATCCATAATCCCAGGTCCACAACTGACCAACAGACAACAAAGGAAGTAGACAGATAACTCAACTCCAAACCCTACTAGGGGTTAGAAAACCCAGAGCCAAAACACTGGCACCCAAGAACCCTAACAAGGGTTAGATGTAACATACAAAGACTGATAGGCAACGACCGAAAGATAAAAGACCAAACAGAGAAGCCAATGGAGACTGGTAAGGATATCAGACCCCAAGCTCTGATAGAGAAAGGAGCCCAGAGTAAAAACAACAATCACTCCAGGACAGTGACAGAGACCCGTAGACAAAGATCAGGGAGTTAAGAATATAACGACAGAAACCTACACAAGGTAAGAGTATCCCAGACAAAATGCCGCTGAAACGAGAACAAAAACCCACAAAATAAAGTCAAGGATACTGACAACACAGGAGAAAGTCCAAAGAGGGTCCCGAAAAAAACAGAGGCAAAAGAAACGACCTGAGGTCCAGTGCCCAACCTAGGGTTAGAGGTCAAGATAGGTTAAAACTTAAAACAGTATCGACAACACCCTAAGAGCTCAACCAAGAGAAAAACTGCAACAACAGAACCTAAACCAAGGTTAACGTCGAGCCCAACGAAGAAACTGCTAAGTCGGAAAAAAAGAAAAACCTCTCACTGCAGAAAGTCAAGATATTGATAACTTCAGACGTGACCCGAGTTAAAGTGGTCGAAATCCGACCAACACCAGAAGGAAACGAAAAGCGACCAAAAGGAAAGGAACAATGACTGAGGTTTTACGCTAAAAAATAAGGAGCAAACTTCCCAGTTAACAAGCAGACCGAAAAAATCGGCACAGTAACAGGAGCAACTCAGTAAAAAGAGAAAACAACATAAAAATTCCCACTTTTAAAAAAAGACATGGTTGGTACTAAGCTCTCTGCTAAGGGGGCGTACTCCGTGTGCAAAAATAAAAATAAAAAAACAAAGGAGCACAACCACAAGGAGAGACAAGAGAAATCATAGAGAAACCGTGGAAAACTGAAAGAAAAACCCCCACCCCAGTCTAACATACCAGGTCACTCAATACGAGTTTAGCCGCCCTGGAGAGCCATGAAGATCAACATCCCGCGCCGCAGCAGTCGAACTGCACCAAGCCTCCATAGTCTTGCATAAAATATTTAAATTTTAAAGGAAATCAATGTTTTCAAGATTCTAATCCATGACTCGGTCGATTTTGATTCCGATTTTGGGAGAAGTCTATGGTATGTACACGTACTTCATCTTGAGCATATCAATGAAGTTTCAGTAATCCAAAAATTTGTGCAATTTTCGAATTTGATTTTCAGCCACATATGTTTTTCATGCATTGTTATTTACAACAATATATGTGTTGATGATTTGACATAAGTAAAAGGACAATTTGTGAAGTGATTTGACATCATCATTGAGGAATCGAAGGGTTGTTTTGCTTTTGCTATACTTGTTATAATTGTTGTAAATGTTGATTTTTAGAACTTGTTTATGTGGAATAAGTTGACTCAAAGGGCTGAAATCTAGGTTGCAGGAAATGCATAGAATAGTGGCGTACTCGTCTTGGAAACAATGAAACGAGTATGAAACGTTTTGGAAATGTCCTTGGCCATACTGTATGATGTTTCCAAATTTAGAAATGTCGTACGATATGGCCAAGGACGTTTCCAAGACGTTTTGACCATTTTCAGTGACGTTTCGAGCATGCTTTTGGAAGTTTCCGAGGCCACCCTTAGTGCCCATGAGGGATGTGTTGATGTTTGTAGCTTGGACAGGTATTTCCACATGGGTTTGTGTCTACTTGTGGAAATCATCATTAATTCCTATTAGGAACTTTGTAAATTCACTTTCTTAAAATCAATTATTAAAGTGAATGTCTTTTTTAGAGTATTTGAGGATAATTTAATAAAATGCCTAAGTTTTTGGCATTAGTGATTTAAATTAATTAATTGAGCCTTAGCCCTTGATCTCGAGCGAGTGAGATATAATCTCAACCATTGAAGTTAGTGTTTTGGTTCATCTCAAAAGGATAAAAGGCAACAAAGGTGAGAGGAGAAGACACAAGAGAAATTCAGTTGAGAGAGTGGAGGACTTCCACTTGGCAGATTTGGTAGAGGATATTGCAGCTGTCAGAGAATCTTTGTAGGTGGGTTGTACCATCAGAAAGGAGCTTCAGAGTTTTGCTAGGTAGATTGTATTGATGAAGGGGAAGGTTGTACCAACTAGTCGTACAACTAGTTGGGTAGTACAACATTGTACAACGGTATGCACAATTTGTACAAGGTCGTACGACAGTTGTACCAGTCGCTGGATAGTAGGCCGTGACCGTACAGGTTGACTCATAGGGAGCAAAATTGGTTGTACAGTATGTATAGATCGTACAACAGAGACCGGACGTATGGTACATTGTTACTGGTTGAAATGATAGTCCAAGCCACCGGTAAAGCATATAAGGGAAAAGTGACCACTATCACCTTCGTCACTTGTCCCCCAACTACTTTGGAAGTTGAAACCTCCTAGGGGAGAGCCCTATTTGACCCTGTAAGACACCAAGACACAAAAGATATCTTCTTTCGAGGATTGTTAATGATCAGTGCCTAATGGAGTCTGAAAAGGTGAATAAAAGGAGTTATGATATGTGTGTGTGGGATTATGTATACTGGTAAGGTTCTTTACTTAACAATGCGTTTATCCAAACATATTCAATCAATCAATCAAACCACGTTCTCACTTCAAGTTTGAAAACATACATTCGTTAGTATCATAAAATCACCACCAATGTGCTACTTGCTTGCAATACATAAAGCCACTGTCATCTACAAGGGTGCTATATAACCATGAGCATAAACAATTATTCAAAAGCTTAAGTACAACACTGTATGTTAGTATAGCAATAGTTTGTGATGAATAGACATAAACCATATAACCACAGTCATGTCATACCAACACTATGATGTTAAATCCCTTATTGTCCTCAAATGTAATTTATTAACTAGTAGTGCAAATAGCTAACTGTTAACATAAATGTGCGTATACTAACGATTTGCAGACTGTGTATGTGATAGGTACAACAACATGGTGATTTACAGTAGTATATATCAGTTTGTATGTAATTATCATGACAAGCATCAGTAGTCCATGTATTTACTACAACATAGAAGCAATCATCATCATCAACTAACCTTCTTGTATATGTATTGTGCAAACAATTTATGTAAGGTGAAATATGTCAAACAACACACTTATCATTATAAAAAATCACAACTATTTCCTTTGCTTGTGTACAGGTGTTGAGATAATGTAGTGTGGGTAAAAGTGAGGGTTGCCACTGTAAAGGGAAGCCCTAAGGTAAGGGTGTGGGTTGTCACGAAGAATGACTGCTACAACAACAGTGAGCCCGAGCCTTGGGAGTAGCCCAAAGGTTGCCTTTGGAGCAGACCCGTGAGGTGGAGATTTGGGGAATGGAAAAGGTTGAAACGAAGGTATGAATAAGAGAGGCTAGGGTAAAAATAGGTTTGTGAAGCAACCAAAGGGATGCCTTTAAGGCAATGAAGGTAGAAATGGGTTTTAGCTAGGTCTGTAAGATAGAGAAAGAGCCTAGGAGAGGGGAGCGAGTGTTATGGGAATGGCTTTAGGGAAACAACAAGGGGGAAGAAGGTTAACGAAGAGGTTGCGGGTGGAGATAAAGGTCCCAGCAAGCATGGAGGAGAGTTGGGAAGGCTAAGGCAACTTGCTAAGGGAGCAACAAAGGTTAATGAGGGGAGAAAAAAAGCCAGCGAAAGAGGAAGGGCAACAACGAGGTAAGGGGTGGCCCTTTAGGGCAGTAGTGTACCTAAAGGAAAAGCTAGCGAAGGTTTGGAAGGAGGAAATCGAAGGGTAGCGAGGATATAGGTCGTTTGAAGGAGCAGACTGCTGGGGCAATGAGATCTAACGGGAAGACTAACAAAGGGAAGGGAAAGGCTTGGCCTTACCGTAGACTAACCTAGAAACTAACCCTAAGCTAGGTTCTCACTAACATAAATTATCTTAAGCCTAACCTAAACAAACTATACCTGTGTTTTGGAATAGAAGAGGTGTGAAAACCTAAGGGAAACCCTACCCTAGCACGAGCCCTACCTTGCCTAGGATTTCTAAGGAGAATAGCTAGCCTAGTGAGGAAGGGTTCTAGGTCAAGCAACTAGCCTAGGAAAAACTAAGGAAAAACCCTAGGGCACCCTCACAAGGAGACATGCCGTTATTTGCTAAGGTGACAAGAAGGAAGGTAATGGCCTATTCTAGGGCAAAGTGTAGCTTTAAGGCCACCACTAAGACTCGGACGTGCACATCCAACAACATCCAAACAAAAAGGTAAGAAGCCTGGCCTCCTTATGCTCGTGTTCATCCAACAAATCAGAGCACCACCAAAAGCAGAGATTCACCAAAGAATTACCAGGAAAATAGCTTGCATTAACCTTAAAACTTCCTCAAGAGAAGGGCATCCATCCAAAGAAACCCTAATAGGGGTAAAACAAGTGCATAGTTTATTATCCCATAAGTTCTGTCTTAAAAATGAAAGTGAGGAGATCTATTTATATGATCTCACACTCACTTTTTACAAAATATCCAGGCCTACATGCCTTAAAATAAGTCAACTTGAAGTTATAAAATGTCAACTGAAAATTAAAAGAAAATCATAATAAAATATAGCCTAAGGTAGGCTTAAGGTAGGTTATCTGGGGTATTAGTAACCCCAAGTGCCAAAACACGCTCAAATAAGCGAATCATTCCGAACGAAAGGCTAGAGTGAGCAGAGAAGATTTTTTGTGGAGGGCATTTTGCCAAGTTTGTTGTAGTGTATTTTCTTAGGGCCATTTTCATGGTAAGGGAGCCCTTGTAGGCTTGGAAGTTAGTTGAATGAAAAACTGATTTAAAGGGTAGAAATTTTGTGCATGTGTTTATATTGACTAGTTCTGTTTCCATTGTTGTTGTTTTTTTTTTGTTTTGACTAGGGGAATTGGCAACTGGGGACGGGCTGGTACTTGCGTGACACGGGGTCCAGGGATCCAATCCCGCTACCACTATAACCCTAGGTGCAACCATAGGGCCCGAACAATGGCGCACGGGTAAATTTGGAGGGGATTTGAACATGAGACCTTCCATTTACAAACAATTCCACTTTACCACTTGCTCTACCCCCCCATGGGCTCTGTTTCCATTGTTGTTGCTTCTGCTAGAAAATTCTATTAATTAATCGCAGCAGTGGAAATAAATTAGTGAGCTGCAAATTTAAATTTTTCAGTAAGGAAATCACTATAAATTTGTTTATCTAGATCTGGGGTTTAGAAAATCAATTGCATGTGGGTCTTGTAGGAAAATATTGCCTTCTTCATCCCACTGACGCTTTAAGACTAAACAAAGATAGGGGATTGAGCTTTAAGGAGTTTGTCACCTTGTCACTTGGACATTCTCCTTTATCTTACCTTTTCTATTCTTTTACTTAAAATTTTAACATCACCATTAATTGTTTCAGGATGTTGGAGAGTAGTTCCAACCTCATCAAACTTCATATGGAGAAAGTAAAATTTTATATCCCATGCAGAATTCAACATAGGATTTCATGGTTGGTAGAATTGTAGCATTCCACTAGATTCTATCATGTATGAGGGCATGGGATTGGCATTAGTCAACATCACCAAGCTATAGGATTTTACATTATGTAATCATCTATTAGAGTTAATATAGACATGGGTTTCGTTTTAAATTGTCATTTATGTGTTTCATTCTTATTTTCTTGCAAGATGTTGCGTTATATATATATATATATATATATATATATATATATATTATATTTTTTATATACCATGTTTACCCTGCGTATCCATTTTTAGGGGGTTCACATTTCTAGGAGTTCCCATTTTGGAAACTTGTACATTTTTCCACATTTTGTGCAACTTAGGTTGAAACTTATCTAGGCGGATTGACATCTTTTCTTTGTAGGGTGTCCACCATCAAAGGAAGATATCTCCAATGCCCCAAGGATGAACACGTAGCTAGTGATCATCTAAGGTTTGGCATTCGCTAAACAAGCTATCACATGTGTGCATATCCATCATAGACTATCTCTCATGCTACACTCCATTTTGGACTATCTAGGGGCTAAACTTATAGGATACACCCCAAATCTCATAAAGCATCACAAACATGGTGTAAACACCTAGCATCACCCAAGAGTCCATCACCCCCTCTTTACAAGGAAAGTATTTACACCAACAACTGTCGACTCCCTTTGCAGCTCCACCAAATCTGTTATTGCAAATCAATCACTATCATTTACAACAAAGCTATCAACCATGCCATTTTGGTCATCTAATGAATAATGACCACTTGTGAATGTATAGGAAGTTCTCTCTAGAGCAACAGTGAATTGCCACCCTCCATCATCCTCAACATCAATGGGTACCTCATCATAAAATGACTAGCACAACCTGCAAAGATAATCATATATTCATGCAAGATCAAATCGATCTTGGGATGCTAAGCTCGTGGTATAGTAATTGAACTATGCAAGGTCGTCATTAATTTGTCATCATGAGAATCCCTCTCATGCACCTTAAATCCTTTGGCAACTAGACTCTCTTGAACTAGGCCAACTCCCTCACCTCGATATAATCTTGAAGTAAGAGTATCATAAACGGAAACTCCCCCTATGAGAGAATTCATAATCTCTAGCTTTGTATTCTATGATACTCCCATTAGCTACAACTCTAGAATGGATATCAACAACATCCTTCGTCAATACATCACACCTCTACTCCAACGAACAATTGGAAGTTTCTTGATGGAAGAAACCAATGCTATATATATCCTAGGTGTTACACTCACCCTTGGATGTTCTTGAGCCACTAGATCAACAATCTCCATATTCTCCATGATTACGAAAGGAGAATCTTGCACACTGAAATATCTCACAATTCATAATCTCTAGCTTTAAATAGAAGGCCCTACCAACCTCTCGCTAGAATGTGTTAGTGCTATGAGAGAATTCATAATCTCTAGCTTTGTATTCTATGATACTCCCATTAGCTACAACTCTAGAATGGATATCAACAACATCCTTCGTCAAGACATCACACCTCTACTCCAACGAACAATTGGAAGTTTCTTGATGGAAGAAACCAATGCTATATATATCCTAGGTGTTACACTCACCCTTGGATGTTCTTGAGCCACTAGATCAACAATCTCCATATTCTCCATGATTACGAAAGGAGAACCTTGCACACTGAAATATCTCACAATTAGAGTGCAAGGATCAGAACTTGGCTCGACATGTGCCTTTTGAGAAATAGAAGGCCCTACCAACCTCTCGCTAGAATGTGTTAGTGCTACTAGATTAGCAAGTAACATGTAAAGGCCACCCTCACCCCTCTAGCCAAAATCCTTGACTTTCTAGACTTCAACCACTAGTGGTGTATTGTTGTCCCTCAAATGCAACTCTCCAATGTGTATCTGTCATACAAGAAACTGAAGAGAGGTTTTCTCCTCAAACTGAAAACAAATAAATATCACTCAACTCAAGAACATCACCTGAGGGCATTTGGAATGAAATGGAGCCAACTCCTCTCATAAAGTATGTGGCATCACCAACAAGCTCTATGGTCATATCTCCCTCTTGCTCTTGAATCCTGCTAAATAGTGACCTTTCAAATGCCATATGTCTTGAAGCTCCACTGTCCACATATTAACCAACATTATACATCGTGTCAGTAGATAAACAAGAAACCATGGAAAAGACAGTCTTAAATAGAGAGCTCAACACCTCTACTCTTGCTACAGTCCCAATTGCAACCTACTTCACACCCTTTTCCTTCTTCAACAGATATTGTCTTGCACAATGTCCCATATTGTGACATTGAAAGAACACGATCTTACAAAGGTCCTTCTTCCATGTATTTGTCCCATCCTTCTTCTTGAAGCCTTTCTTGCCACCCTTATTTGTCATTCTGACGAGATCGATAGTATCTGCTTTCCCATGTTCTGAACATGACCGCAATCTGATTTCTTCCTGCACAAGAGCAAGCCAAAGCTTTGGAAAATATGGTAGTTTCTCTTGAGCACAAATACTATGAACAAAAGGTGTCTAGGAAGGAGCAAGCTCTTTAAGGGTGTTAGATACTATCTCCTAATCCTCTACGTTAGTTCCAATGGTGGCTAATTGATCCTTTAATTTATTGATCTTGGTCAAGTAGTTCACCATAGTATCAATTTTTCTCATGTGAACAATTGAAAGCTAGTTTTGCAAGAGCATATGTTAAGAGGCACAACATTTGTGAAATAGCTTAACTAAAGCATCAAACATGCTCTTGCCTGACGTCTTATTAGCAATGTGTGAGATGAAGTGATCCATCACGGAATTGAGAATGGTTCTCTTCACTTTGGCTTCCTTCTTTCGATGACCAACTGGCTATGTTGGATTGGTAGGTTTTGGAATGTTCTTTTCAACATGCTCCCAAAGATCAACCTCCTCCATAAGGATCTGAAGTTTGAGCTCCCATGGAACAAAATTTGAAGCTCCATTCAATCTATCACTTTCTCTTAGATCAAGACTAACCTCACACATCTTGCAAACGTCTAAAGTACAAAAAATAATCAATATATGAAATATACAAAATGACCCTTGAAAGGGTGAAGGTGCTTATCTCAAGCAATCTAGGGTTTCACACCCAATGACCTTAACTAGATCATATACTTGTCTTAGGTAACACTAGCTGAAATACAACTCCATTTACTAGATAATGATCTCAACTGTAACTGTTTTGATACCATGTTGAAATTTCGTTTGCACCAGGCAATTAACGCAAATCTGAAAATTCACCTTCTTCCAAAAATGTTCCTCGGATCTTAACCCTAGAATTTTCAACCTTTAGGATTGCTGTTAATTAATGTGTAAACTGCAGTGGAACAATCACAATAATTCACTTATACTAGCCCCAAAATTCAAGGCAATAAAAAAAGAAAAGACACCATTCATTCCAATGAGTTTCTCACCCTCTAGGGAAACTTCACATGCATAAACCAGACAAGAAAACTCTTCTTATACAACAGATATAACAGTTAAACACACCAACACTAGATGGCTGTACTGTTATTTTCAATTTTAGTGTCAAGTCTCTTAACAGTTTTCTCTTAAGTGTGTGAAATCAGCAAGACAATTAAGAGCTGGAAATAACCATCCCAAAGGATTAAATGCTGAAATCAAATCTGCAATATACACAATATGTGAATAGCTGGAAATCTCATATGTATATGCTCAATGAATGAAGTACATACATACCTTAGCTTCCTCTCAAGGATATATATGCTCAATGAATGAAGCACATACATACCATAGCTTTCTCTCAAGGATAGGGCAAAATCTAACCACCCAAGATGCCCTAGTTAGGGTTAGTCAACAAACCCTAGCTCCTCCAAGTGTAGGAATCACTCCAACACTATCTTCAAGGCAAGACATTTACCTCTTCTTCTTCCCCACATACATCCATTGGTTTTCAAACCTTTTCTCTAGCCTCCAAGGGATCGAACGCTAACTCTAGAATCCAAAATGCTTTGAATCCAAGATTCTCCAAGAGACCAAGAAAATTAGAAATCCTAGCGTTGAAGTGAGAGAGATCAAATATACACAGAAAAATCTCAAGAGAGAGAAATTGTCCACATCCTACTCATATTCTCCATTAGGGTTTTGTCATGAGCCCTAGTGCACCACTAAGAGAGCACTCCAAAGAAGAGATAAAAATGAATGTGTGATGTGATGTCTTGTTTGGAAAGACTCTCTCCTTTCTCTATTTATATGAGTGGTAAGGGAGGAGAACAACATAACATAGGTCGTCCTAAGCCTTACAAGCAAAAATATACACAAAAAAATCTCAAGAGAGAGAAATTGTCCACATCCTACTCATATTCTCCACTAGGGTTTTGTCATGAGCCCTAGCGCACCACTAAGAGAGCACTCTAAAGAAGAGATAAAAATGATTGTGTGATGTGATGTCTTGTTTGGAAAGACTCTCTCCTTCCTCTATTTATATGAGAGGTAAGGGAGGCCAACAACATAACATAGGTCGTTCTAAGCCTTACAAGCAAGCCTACTAAACATAAGTAAGCCACATACAAGTGAAGTGCTCGTTCTAAGCCTTACAAGCAAGCCTACTAAACATAAGTAAGCCACATACAAGTGAAGTGCTCCACTCCTAGATTACAAGTGTCAAGCTCCAATGATGATGTCGTGCACAATAGTGACCCAAGGTGATGTAGCTATTCAAAGCAAGTCTACACGACTCCATTCTACTTCTTCATAGGCTCCATGCATCCTTCGAATCCAAGTACTCCATTGGGGTAACTACCCCTTGCAAGAACATTGTCAAAGCCCTAGGCATCCTCGAGCCATCTCCAATCTTTCGAATAGGAAACCAAGTTGCCACATGTCATCTAGGGCTTGTAGCCCCCCATAATGCACTACGTTCTTCATATCTTGTAGGGTGTTCTTCCTCTAGGTGAATCCTCCATGTGGCCATCATGTAGGGCATCCACCATCTTGGCAAGATATCTCCAACGTTGAGCCAGTGATCATTTAAAGTTTGGCATCCACTAAGAAAGCTATCAAAAGTGTGCATATCCATTATGGACCATCTATCATGCTGCTCTCCATCTTGGACCATCTAGGTGCTAAACATACACCATGTACCCCAAATCTAATAAAGCATGCCAAACATGGTGTAAACACTTTCGGAGTAACTCGAAGGTCTAACAATTGCTTGTATCAATATTTTGTAAATCTTCTAATTTCTAAAAATTTGGATCTTTGCCATTATTTCATTTTTGTATATGTAATATTAATATATATATAACATGTCCTCAATGTCTTGTTTTTGGAGTTGATTTGTCCTATGTTGAATACTCATATCCACGTGTCCTTCGTGTCCCTGTGTCATGTGACTTAGATGCTACTGTGTCTTTCACCTACGGCATGTGGAGGATCTTCATATTACGGATTTTCCAAGATGGATATGGCTTTGGTCTCTTGCTTGACCTCTAACACTATGTCTATTGTTGGATGGTAATGTTGACATTGGAGTTTTGAGGCATATGATAGGTCTTTATTCATTAGAGTTTAGGAGCAAGAGGAGGCATGAGCACGGAGTTTGGTAATGATGCTACTTATCTTGTGAGAGGATTTGGCCACATTTCCTTTCAAATGCCTTTAGATGTTGTTCTTGAGTTGGATTTTGTTTTGATTATTCTTGTCTTGAAGAAGAACCTTCTTTTAGTGTCCTGTATGACAGATGTACAGTGGATAGTTGCTTTTGAAGGACAACAGTGCATCATCAATTATTGTAGTCTAGTTAGTCCAAGGACTTTCACTAGAGGTGTGAGAGGGGGTAGCCTTTACAGGTTACTTGTGGATCTCGTGGCAAGTGGACATTTTAGTTAAAGGTTGGATGAGCCTTCAAGCTTTGAGGAAGTAGATGCATGGAGGGATATCGCAGAGATAGGTTAAAAACTTGTGATGGATTCAATGAGGGGCTAGTGTACCTCCTAGGAGATATGCTAGTCATGTTGCATTATTTTCTTCCATCTGTATGACTTCCAGTTGTTCATTGAAGGAGAGATGAGATACCTTGATTGAGGATGGTGTTGAGATTGATTTTAGATTTGCATCTTGTTAACTCTTATGTTGTATGAGGCCTTACTGTTTTGATTTTCATCACATGTATCAAAGGCTTGCAGGATGATAGCGATGCAACATTTGATGGACTAGGGGTACATAGTTGATGCACTCTTTCATGGAGATTGTTTATGCTACGACAATTTTACTTGCAGCCATGTGCTTGGTTTGGAGTTTTGTGCTATCAGTGGTGCTCCTTTCATATTGCATACATTTCATCAATGGATCAACTTTCTAGTGGGTGTTTTTGACAATTTTCATTAGATCACATGCTTTTGTCATCCTTGTAGTGTTATGATTGGTATATTTTCTCATCATTTCAAGAGAGCATCCCACTTCTACACATTGTTCTATGGTGATTTAGCCCTTGCATTGGTATTGGTATGGCTCTTACGGAGAAGCAACCTAGGTCGCATGGGCATGCTTGTCATAATGATGGTATATTTAGCATATTTAGACTTCATTTTAGAGAGAATGAGTTGAGCTGTTGTACTCTATCTTTGTTGTGTAATATATGAAGTGTACTATTGATATCCTGAATTTATATGTTGTGGATCTGAAAATTGGACTTTGGTTTCTCGTCATGAGTAGCTCCATGGCTATTTTAATGCGCTGATTTGTTGGGACAGCTGAGCTGAAATGTTATGTTTTCTATCATGCCTAGATAAAACTAGGAATCAAATTTTGTGCTATTACAGATCAGTTGTTATAAAAAGTAATTTTCAGATTTCTGTGTTGGTTGAGATTTTGCCTTAAGAGCTATGATATTCATCTCCTTCAAGCACATTGTGAGTTTCTATATTCTTCAACTTGCCTAGAGGAAAGTTGAACAGAATTGAAGTATTTGTCACTATATTAAAATATTTAAATGTTTCAGATTCAATCATAAGGCTGAAAGTTTTATAAAATAGATCCGGGGAACTTCAAATAAATGAGGTGAACTTTTTGAATTTCTTTTGAAGTTCAAATTTTTAAAATTTTTACATAGTATCAGAGCTGATTTGATTGAGATTGCTCTCTTGGTGGAGAGGGAGTGGGATATTTCAGTTGTTTCGTGCCTATAAGAAGTGCTTGACCTATGATATGTTGGTGTGGTTAAAACCCTATTGCCCTTTGAAGTTTGTAGAAGTGCTGGAGTCCTAGAAGGGCGATCTATTTGATTTATTGCTAATTTTGCATTGGGGTGTACTTCAAATTTGTAGGGATGACTACTGCTGATCTTATATAGTGTGAAAGGTTGGAAGGTGATTCCAAGTTTACAATTTGGAAATACACGTTGCAAATTCTTTTGGAAGAGATTGAGCTTTGGAAGCATGTTGAGAAGGAGATCATTGCACCTACTGATCTAAAGCAATTGGTTGAGCATAATAAAAGGAGGCCAAGGCAAAGTGAATCATTCTTGATTCAATAAAAGAGACTGGCAAGGAGATGTATGATGCTTTGATTGCATTGTACCATAGTATGAACATATCTAGGGAAATGCTCCTAAGAAACAAGCTCTTTACCATTTGCATGAGTGACATATATTTGGTGGTTAGCTTCTTGGGGAGGATCATAGTGTTGAGTGATCAATTGGCTGCCATATGAGCAAAAGTGGAGGATGGGGAGTTGGTGCCCAATGCTTTGAATGGGTTTAGTCCATCTTGGAAATCCTTTGTCCTTGGTATTTGTTCTCTTGAGAAGCTACCATCTTTTTGAGAAGCTTTGGGATGATTTCGTTTAGAAAAAGACAAGGTTAGAATCAAGTTGAGAAGATAAAGTGACGTAGAAGATGTAGCCCTCATTGGGAAGCTAAGGAAGGGAAGCATCAAAGGACCCGAGAAGGGTAAGAAGGAAGAATCATGCCAAGGTAAGAAGGGACGAGGACATTACGCCAACCAATGTCTAAAGAAGAAGAGAGGGAACGCCAAGCAATAGAGACAAGTTGTAGGGAATGCAGACATGGTAGTTGGAGTGGATGAGTTAGCATCCAAGCTTGAGATAACCTCCTTTATGGTCTCTTGTTTATTTATCACCATTGCATTAGGGTGTTGTTTGGTAGGTGGACAATGGGGCATTGAGACTTAGGATTTACGATAGCAAGCTCATAAACAGGTTTCAAGAGAAAGAGGGAGAATACAAGTGGAGTTGGGTGATGATGCTACTTATCCTGTGAAAGGATTGGGCTCCATATATTTCCATATGCCCTTGGGTGATGTTCTTGAGTTGAATTGTGTTTTGTTTGTTCCTAGTTTGAAGAAGAATCTTCTTCTACTTCTTGTATGATAAATTTTCAGTGTAGAGTTGCTTTTGAAATCAACAATGCACTGTTGGAGATATTAGTCTAGCAAGTCTGAGGGCGTGGTCTTTACAAGTTACTTGTTGATCTTGTGGTGCTTTTATCGAGAAGATGAGGAAGGGAAGCATCAAAGGACTCAGGAAGGGTATGATGGAAGAGTCATGCCAAGGTAAAAAGGATTTGCTTCGTGTGAAGTGTTTCTGGTGTCACCAGAAGGGACAAGGACATTACCCTAACCAATGTCCAAAGAAGAAGAAAGGGAAAGCCAAGAAATAGAGACAAGTTGTAGGGAGTACAGACATTATAGTTGGAGTGGATGAGTTAGCATCCAAGCATGAGATAACCTTCTCTGTGGTCTCTTGTTTACTTACCAACATTGTGTCCAGGTGTACAATGGGGCACTAAGATATAGGATTTACGATAGCAAGCTCATCAATAGGTTTCAGGAACAAGAGGGAGAATGCAAGTGAAGTTGGGTGATGATGCTGCTTATCTCGTGAAAGGATTGGGCTCCATATCTTTCCATATGCCCTTGGGTGATGTTCTTGAGTTGAATGGTGGTTTGTTTGTTCCTAGTTTGAAGAAGAATCTTCTTCTGCTTCTTGTTTGACAAATTTTCAGTGTAGAGTTGCTTTTGAAATCAACAATGCAATATTAGAGATATTAGTCTAGAAAGTTCGAGGGCTTTGGGCAAAGGTGTGTGGGATGGTGGTCTTTACAAGTTACTTGTTGATCTTGTGGCACTTCTACATGTCACAGGGAAGTTGTGTGAGCCTTCTAGTTTTGAAAAGGCATATGTAGAGCATGTATAGCAGGATACCATGGAGGTAGGTTCAAAGCCTATAGTGGAATCAATGATTGATTATAAGTTTGCAATTGTTGGGATTAGTGAAGAGTACAAGGACAAGGTTGTTGGATTTTTTAAGAAAGAGGGAGGTGACCTTTTTGAGGGTTTTGCATCAATGGTTGGAGGTTTTGAGGTGCATGGGTGAGATACCCATGTTTATAGTTTGTTGGTCGCCTTGTGTGGGTTGTTGTTTAGACTATGGGCTTGGTATTTCGAGATGGATGAGGCTTGTGGGGAATTTTACCTTTGGTCTATACAATGATCTTGGCCTATATGGGATTATCTTTGTAGGGAATTATGAACAACTTAGGATATGATGTGAGAAGATTATGGCTTGTGAAGTTGACATGAGGAACGCTGGAGTTTGGCAAGTTGTTATTGGTTTAGGGTTATGGCTTTTCAATTTCACAAGTGGTCGATGTTCTTTGGATGTTGAGGTGTATTGATAGTATCTTGGTTTGTTCCATAACCTTTGGTAGGATCATTGATTGATTTTAAGGTTGTTTCAGATTTGGATTTTCAAAGGGCAGGGATAGTTGAGATTCAAAGGGAGAAGATTGGTGTTGGTGAAAGCACTTTCCTTGCAAGGAGGTAGTGTTAGATATTGGGTTGCTCCAAAAATGTTAGGGGTGTGCATGTGATGTGAAGAGCATGGTCAAGCCCTAGCCTTTAAATCTTACATATACATACATATATATATATCTATATCTATCTATCTATCAAACTATCTATCTATCTATATTAATTTTAAAATGAAATATAAGATAAAATAGTAAGAAATCAACATCAATAAACATAAAAAGTGTTATGATGGACATGGAAACTGTAGAGATAGATTACAAGCTTGAGTTGTGACACAAGGTTTATAAGGGATAGGGAAAACAAATTGTTGCACAAACCCTAGAAGTTGTGACACTATCGAAGTCAGTCAATGACGATGAACCTAAACAAACCTCATAAATGATTTTAGGTTCGCGGAATTTTAATTCTAAAGGTTGAAGTTTGGTAAACCTTGTGACATAGACTATAGGTGGATGCTTGTCCTTGGGATACATGCTAGAGGAGGTGCATTTCTTGAGGAGGTAGTTATCTTCTATTGTTGTTGAGGACTTGTGGAGGAGTGTTAGGCATGAGGAGGAACAATGCTTGGCCCTAGGAGCATCAAGGCCATGTGGCACACAGTTGGAGGCATAATGCTTGACTTGAGGGAGTTTTGCTTGGAGGTTGTTCCATTGGAGGTTGCTTGTGGACATAGTTACACAATTTGGAGGACTATTGAGCTTGGAAGCCTATCTTGGCGAGCATGCAAACTTGTGATAAGGAACACTAGACATGTGGAGGATTACCTTGGAAAGCGCTCCACTTGTGGATTTGGTCTAGTGACTTATAGTAGCTTGTTGTGGATCTAGTCCACTTTTCTATTGTTGGCCTCCCTTACCTATCTTATATGAAGGGAAGATAAAGCCTTTGTCATAACAAACTATTCAAGTATGTACATATAATCTTGATGTACTTGTCTTGGAGCCTTTGTGCTTAATTAATACAAGAGTTGTAAGAGTTAGGGTTTGTGTGCAGTAAATGTTAGAGAAAGCTTGAAGCGCCAGGGTTTGTCTAGAAGTCTTGGTGTTAGATAGACCTAGGTCTTGTGGTATGAAACCTTAAACCAAGATTTGTAGTGCTTGGATGTAAATGGAGTTTGTTTGATGCTTACATGGTGAATTTCCTTGTGAAACTTGTTGGATGCAAGTGGGAGATCAAATGATAGACTTGATGGTGTTGATGCTAGCTTCTTGTTGAGCCTTTGGTGGGATGCCTTGCTAGGCCCTTGTATTGTTGATTAGGGTTTTTTGTTGGTGGTGGATGACCTAACTAGGGTTTAGGA
Source organism: Pseudotsuga menziesii (assembly GCA_001517045.1). Classification (NCBI taxonomy): domain Eukaryota; kingdom Viridiplantae; phylum Streptophyta; class Pinopsida; order Pinales; family Pinaceae; genus Pseudotsuga; species Pseudotsuga menziesii. Next base: position 90,201 of record LPNX010556796.1, read on the forward strand.
AGCAATTGGAGAGTCCTTACTTGGGATGTCGAAGGCACTTGTTGTACAAGTTGGGATGAGCTGAGGTATTGTACTTTATTTCATTTGTGTAATATCAAATATGTGAAGTGTATTATTGCTAGCCTAAATTTATATATTGTAGATCTGAAAATCAGACTCTAATTTCTCATTATTTTTGAATAGTTTCATGGTTGTTTTGATTAAAGATGAAAAAATCATTGAAAATTTGATTTTTTGCGATGTCAAGCCTCAAACGAAAAATCGACAAAAGGGGCGAAACGTCGCTGTCAAATTTTAAGCTTCTTTTTTTCACGTGGTTCACAGCCTCGAGAATATTGGTTGGGGCTCTCTACATCCGCAGTAATAATTCTAGGGGGCCCACCCAAAGGGCTCGTGCCCTATCAGCTCCAGTTTTGGGAGCCCAATCCCGAAGGACCCAGAGAGTTGGACTCGTGAGAATTGAACCTCTGACCTTAGTATCAAACGGTCTTTGGAATGGGACTCCAACCAATTGAGCTACCCCTCGGGGCTAAATTTTAACCTTCTTAAAGTGTTGATTTTTTTTTAAACTCATTTGTCTTTGTAGTTATTGGGGAATGAGAGGGAAGGCATTTACCATCATCAACAACCAATCTTAGGAGAGCCAAACCATTGTTCTCATCGCAATCAAAGTTTTTTTTTATTGGAGTAGGGATCAAGGTCATTGTGGAAATAATTTTAATATTGTATTTGATTTCATTCCAAAGACTCACCCTGCTTGTTTATATTGATTTTACCATCCATTATCCTTTCTAAGTCATGGATTTGTCTCTTTGTCAATCTATAGATAGTTTTTGATGCCCCCAAAGGTGAATATTGTATTTGATTTCATTCCAAAGACTCACCCTACTTGTTTATATTGATTTTACCATCCATTATCCTTTCTAAGTCATGGATTTATCTCTTTGTCAATCTATAGATAGTTTTTGATGCCTCCCAAAGGTGACAATCTTGTAGCACTAGTTTTAACTTTTGGGGAGTATGGGATTATCGAGGATCTTAAAATCAAAACCTACGAAATGCTGGTGAGTCCCTTAATCCTCTCCTTTGATGTGTATATGTTGATTCTTCTACAACTATTATTCATTTGTGTCATTTTTTGATAAAATACTCTATATGTGTGTGTGTGTGTGTGTGTGTGTGTTGTGGTTCACAAACCCTCCAGCAAGGCTGCTACGACCATGGGAAGAAATCACAGGGGGCACACCCTGTTCACTCTAATTACAGAGCGAACTCGATAGGGACATCGAGTGAGGCCCTTATATAACAATGTATAGCCACCCGGGGATTTGATCCCGAGACCTTCTGCTTACAACTTATAGCACTCAACCACTTGAGCTAGCCCACCGGGCTATATAAGAAATAAATATGTATAGATAGAGAAGCAATTACCTTAGCCACCTTGCATGCTAGAGTTATGAAGAAAAGGCTACATTGTTGAAGGGCCAACGTTTTTTGTATGCCTCTACTTTGTGAACATATATGATTTAATTTTCTTCAACAACTATTCTTTCTGATGTTGATCATTATGTGTATTTCAAGCCATGAAGTTCTTCAAATGTCAACAATTTATTCTCAAATTTGTATATTACTTCCCTTAATTCTAAACAGTTTGTGCAACATCAACGACATGACGGTACAGTAGTCTATAATGTGGAGCTAGTTGAATGGACAAGCAAAATAACATTTATGAACTATCTTGCATATCACTAAAATCTAATATAGCCTTAGACGAACTTGGTATGTAGTTTCTCATCATTTATACGAAAATGGGAGTCAGAAATCATATAGTGAAGGCAGGTTAACAACAAGGGCTTATAAAATAACATTTTTATGTTGAAGCAAAATGACTAACGAAAAGTTACAGTTATTCTGTTTGTATGTGTAGCATTTGGTGCAATAAGGATTGAAATTTTGATTGGAGGGTAGGATTGGAAGTACTGAATTAGTAAATATTGAAACATAGGTATATTCTAGAACACCATCTATGTCAAATAAAACCTTAGAGACAACTTCAATTATTGTCTTGCATACTTTAGGTGATCACCACCTTCACCTTTTGCAACACTACTATTCAACAAGAAGACACCAAACATTAGCATACACATACATTTATCCTCATGGATATATGGTTTAGATTGCAACTGTTTTGTGTTTGTATGCGTGGCATGGCTCAGATACTTGCAATGTAAGCCTTGAGAACCACAAAGTGCTTATAATCATAGCTAAGAGGACAAACCTTATCAATTAATGGACTGCTGGCTATACACCTACCTGGACTTCTCTCCTCTCAACCATCCTATACAAATGCCAAGTGATACACCATTGTTTTGACTCATGATGATGAGATACATTTATATATTTGCTGTCATTTTGTATTGGTTGTCCACTTTTGAGTCCTCGATTGGACAACTATTAGGGTTCAGTATTCAGTATTGACTTAGTTGTATAATTTTTTATTTGGCATCCACTACATCATATATATAATTATTTTTTTCATATTTATGTGTTAATATGTTTATTTGATGTTGTTTTTGGTTTATATGTTTAAAATTTTCAAAAAAATGAATTTATTTTGGATTTTTAAATGCTTGCCGCTGTTTGTTGATTTTTTCCAATTTTTCTCCAATGTTGCCAAGATGTAGTATCTCAGACCCTCACTGATTTTTTGCCGATGCCGATTTTTTCAATAATGGTTTTAATGACATGATTTGTTGAGATAGTTTGGTTGAATTGTTGTGTTTTACCATGCCTAGTTGAAACTAGAGATCAGATTTAGCACTGTTACACATCTTCTGTGATAAAAATAATCTTCAGATCTTTGTGTTGGTTGAGATTGTGTCCTAAGTGTTGTGATATTCATTTCTCCTTCAAGGACATTTGTATCGTCTATCTTTTGAGCTTGCCTAGAGGAAAGGTTGGACATAATTGAAGTATATGCTGTTGTAATAAATATTTCAGATTCAGTCATAAGGCTGAAAGTTCTATGAAATATATTTGGGGAACCTCAAGTAAATGAGGTGAAATTTCTACACTTAACTGTCCCAATAAATTATAATAGTGCCTCCATCTGCTTGGAATAAACCACTGAAAAATTGTGCCCAAAACAGTGGCATAAGCATGTTGCTCTCCACCTAAAAGTAGTACAAAATGCCATGCTCACATGCTGATAACAAGTCCATAGAAAGAGTACTCTACTTATTTTTTTTTAGTTTATACATGCTGAGATAAGTATGGAAATTTCCAGCACCCTTCTTTGTTTTGTCTGCATCTTGAAAATAACACACAAAACTGAGTCATTTTGAGTATTAGAGGCAGCACAGCATGGACTGCGACAAAATTCCAACATACATCAGCCAAGAAGTGTTAAGAAAAAGGAAGAATACATGGAATTTTCAATGCAGACAATGGCTTGAGGTTTGGGATGTCATAGACCATAATTTCTTATTGGATTGGAAGGAGATTAAAACTCATCTACAAGAATGTTACAAGAGGGTAGGTGGAGGAAAAACACCAAGATGAAGTAGCGATACAACATGGATCAGTTCAACATGCATGGGGAGATAAGAGCTTAGTACTTTACTTAAAGTTCAATATCTGTTGGCAGGAAACACAATTAAAAGCTCAACATGGACCAACTCAGAGAAATGGAGGTGTGAACAGGTAGATTGAAATGACCAAAGGATCTATTCAGGGAGAGAACATGCCAAATATGTAAGAAATAAGAAGTAGAAACAGAACAACACTTCTTGGTGAGCTGCTAGACTTGGGAAACAATTTCAGATCAGTAGTTGGGAAACAACTTTCCAAGAGGGGATGGTGGAATCTACAGTGGCCATGGTCTCGACTCTCAAGGTTGATGCAGGCTAGAGATAAGATCTAGAGATGGACAGCAGAAGGATGATGCATCTTGCAAGGAGGGGCAAAGGAAGTGTAGTCCAAACGAGTCCAATATTTGTTTGCACCATGCTCTTGCTTTGCCCCACTCTTTTGTTAGTGTAATCCATTGTTGTAAAACTTTAGCTAATTTAGCTGCATTTAACATTCCTTTATAGGTAAACATTTTGGTCTCATATCCCAGCTGGTCTTGTAGACGATTTAATAAATTTCCATCTTATCTTATCCTTGACATGCAATTCAAGACCAGGACAATTCCCAAACTGCTGGTAATAACTCCTTGAAAGCAACACCCATCATCATGAAAATAGTAACAATAAGGGTGCCCTGGTTTAGGGCTTACTTATCTCTGATCAAATCATGATAAAGGTGCTAGGAATAGATTGTTTAAACACTTTCTTGTCTTCCAAGCAAAGTCACAATTGATCTCTGGGTAGGTGTTTGACATAGCTTGTTGAACAAGCAACCTTTGCTGTCATTCCTTCACCATTTGAATGTCTCTAGAACTTAGCTTAGGGAGTGAGCTACCTTGTCATGCACAAATACTAGTGACAATGTACTGTGGCATAGGTCTGATATGCCTCTTATTGTTAAATTTTCAATAACCAGATCTTATTGCAATTTATTTACTGATTTTTATACCCAGTCTTAATTTAACACATAAAGCTAAATCAGAAACAGCAATACACTGATTTACTTAACAATTGATGCACAATGGAAAAATAAAATAACCATACACAGTTTGCACAAGATATTTTTACCCTGGGAACCTTAATCTTTGGGGAAAACCAGCAAACATTTTGTCTTTTTTATTGCAGATTTGTAACAACACTCATAGTTTCAGGTTCCTGGATATAACACAACGGATCTGAGTCAATACACCCCTGAACAACCTCAAACCACCTCCCGTAGCTTCCTAAGGTCAGGATGCCCCTGAATCCACCCTACGCTTGGACTCTAGACTCACTCGCTGTAAGCTGTGCCCAAACCCTCAATAGTAAAGACAACCCCAAACCCAGCTTGAGAGAATCACTCTTTCCAAAGCCTCTAAGAGAATCTCTCTCTTAGATCCGATCACTCACTATCAATGATCTCACACACACTGACAATGACAATGACGTCTATCTACAACTCTCAAATACTCTTTTATAACATTCACTTTATGCAAATACCATGGGCCCTCCAATACTATTGATCATAAAGTATTACGAAAAATACTCTTACAAGTAATGTCTGTAGAGTTCCTTGTCTCGGACACTTCTACATGCTAGACACCAAGCTAATGTACAAGTACCTGTTCGAGCTACAAACTCTAACACTCCCTCTTAGCGAGGAAGGTACTTCTAAAAAAAGCCTCCTCCAGGATTAATCACATGCTCTGCTGCTGTAGCTGCTCCCTTTGAACTGGAAGATCTCTTGCTACCTATGTTGGACTCTCATCTGGAAATCTGTTCTCCTCATCCACCAGTGTCATCTCATACCAAGTAGGCATCTGAGAGAAGCCTCATGCTCTCCCTCTGTTATTGACATTGATCCATGCTCCAAGCTCCCCTTAGACTTTACTATAGGCTGTCCCAACAACCTGTACAATGCATGCTCCTTGATGCCAAGCCTCACTGCTGCATCTTGGGTACCCTCTCCCTTTGAAAGTATGACCTGTCCATCTCGAAACAAAACAACAAACTCCATGTCCTCCAAGGCTAATACTGAGAGAAAACTAACACTCAACCTGTGAAACTTCACAGGCCCTGTGCGTGTTGGACTATACTTGGCATTGTCATCAAGTTCAATGTGGAAGTCTGAGTTGTGCGCCTCTAGATTGCTGAAATAGTCTTGTACTCCAGTCATGTGATATGAAGCATCACTGTCATTGCACTACATACTGGTGACCATTGAGCTAGAGAGACATGCAATGAGTGAAACTCATTCTCGAACCTAGCTGTAAACTCATCCATCTCAGCTATAGAAGCCACATGCTTCTTTCCCTTCTTGTTAGGGCATTGGCACTAGCATAATGTCTTAGTTGGTGGCATGCAAACCACTTCACCTTGCGTGTGTCTTGCTTCTTGCTACCCTCAGAGATGTCTTATTTTTCCTCTTGGTGGTGGCTACGACCATCAATCTCATTTGCTTTTGCAGTGGCTGCAACTTGTAGCTCGTCCACCACTTTGTGGCGTTCCGAGCTTCTCAGTTCTCTTCTGCACGTCGACTTTGCCTGCTCCCACGTGAGCTGTTCATAGCTTTGTCTACGTTCTGAGCCATCGCTTCTGGAGCTTGTGACTCCTACCCAGCTCTGGAGTGCTCCATGTGATGCTTTTTCTCGTGCTTTTGCGATCACGCCCCGCTGAATGTTGGTGCAATTCTTCGTGCTTGTCTCCTCGTTGGCCGATCACCACCAACACTAGGATTCAGCTGCTTCTCTAATGGTTTCACCACGCGATTGCTCTGTGCCCGATGCCTTTGCCCAAGCTCTCAACTCTTCCTGTTTCCATGTGATCCCACGACGCAAGCTTCCTCCACCTCTCGACCTGGGGTTTGGCCTCTTCTACGTGTCGACTGTCCATCGGCTTTTCCATGTCCTGTGTTGGCAGCTACTTCTACAACTTCCACAATACCATGCCTCAGCGTAGTTTTTGCCACCGTCACAACCAATTGCGACCATGCCAACCTCACGTGCTCATCGTTGTCTCAGATCGTGGCCCAATCATTCACTCCATCGACCACACCTTATGCTTTTGATCTATTGCAGCCATTGTGTCACCTAATCCTAGATTTATGCACAACTACGTGTCCTAGCCGTTGGTCGCTCCATGAACTAGATGTGGCTGCTGCTCCCACGGGCTAGTACTCAGCCCAAAAACACTTCACGGGCCCGACACCACATCCAACAGACCTGGACCACTCTCAGTGGACCACTCCAGCTTACTTGGCATCCTTGCGGTCCTATCTAGGACAACCATCTCATAACCCAAAACCACGGATGCCACCCTATATATCTCCATCTGTCTAGAAATCGCTAAGCTTTTAGTTGGAGTATGTACCATCCTCTAAAGACACTGGAAAAAAAACATCCATGACCTCACCATAAAAAATAAATCCACAAGCATAAGCGAATGCAAGGTTGAGGTAGAACCTTGCTGCATGAATGGGACAATCGGGAGTGTTATTCCATCGCTCATCAATCACACCCCATATTTGAGCCCTCGTGGTGAGTTTTTCCTCCCCCCTTGTCATCATAGTACCGGTAGATAGCTTCCTTGGCCCTATCCATGGCCTCATACAAGTAGCCCATTGCGGGCTTGTCACCATCAACCAATTGAAGAACCTTTACCAAAGGTTCACTAATGGTACATACCTCACTTACTCCACTCTAGAATCTTTGGTCATGTCCCACAAGTTGGGCTATGGCTTGCCCATCTTGTTTGGTGCTATAGACACAAGCAACCCACTTATTAGAAAGAAACATTCTTTGTAACTCCAACATACTCTTGCGGAGCGACTGAAGAGAAATGAAGGCGGTGGTGAATGTGTGATTGCGGGATGCACCAACTCTCTGTTCCCTGTGAACCGTCTCATGAATAAAAGAACAAATGCATGATTATATATATATATTTGGTCACACTTTGAGTTGAATCAAGGATTTATTTGATCCAAGGAAGTTTGCCCACACCCTCTAGCATCAAATCAATGCAAAGGGCGGCACAAGGACTCCAGTACAATGTTGGATACCTCTCCATAAGAAACCTCCCAACAACATGATTAACAACATTATTCGTGATGAATTGGACAACATATCGTGGGCCTATCTCTCAGATAAAGCCATCCAACAACTCACATAATAATTGTGCATCTTTAGTATATGCACTTGCATCAACACTTTTGATAAACATTGTTCCCCTAAGACAAATAACCAAGAAATTTAGAATTGACTCGCCCTTCCCATCAGTCCACCCATCTAACATCATGGTGCATCTGATGGTGTCCCATGGTCCCTAGAGTTGAGCTAATCTTTGTGTGCAATTGGGCTTTTCCCAATGTTATCAGAACTGAACCGGTGGTCGAACCGTCCAACCTCGGGAACCAGAACCGGACAAAAACCGGGAAACAAACCGGATAAAAAAACCGGTTGAGCAAAAATACATAAAACATTCTTATTTTCAAAAAATACATATATATCCATGTGCATCCATGTGAATTCAAACCATTATACACAAACATGCAAAGTCTCATGTATATAGCAAGTAAGAGTGTATAAAACCAAAATAGCATCGACTACAAATACATATCTAAAGAAAAATACATCAACAAAGACGTTATAAATGGCCTCTAAAGTCACAAAATATAAACATATGACTGCAGTCTAGACTTTAGAATCTACAATCTAATGATTCTAATCATATGTCAGAATTATCTAAGTCCTCATGCTCAGACTCAGAGTCATCAACTACATCTTCAAGATGAGCATGGATTGACTCCCCTAGGCCTGAAGGCACTTGTCTAACTGCAACATCAATGTTCACATCCTCTTGTTGTGGAAGAGGGCCCAAGTCCATCCACAACTAAATGTGATTGATATGGAGGGTGGGAGCCTCCTTTTATTACATTAGAAGGGTAGTGGGTCAATTAAACAACTCACACATGGACCCTATTTTTTTATTTTATTGAAAGAATTTGAAATTAGCTGTTTTTGGGGTTCCTTGGCGTTTTTGTACAGAACCGGCCAGTTTTGTATTGAACCGGCCGGTTTGGAGAAAACCGGGCAGTTTTGTACGGAACCTGTCGGTTCAGTCTTGAAACCGGCCAATTTCGTATGGAATCGGCCAAAAACGGTTTGAGTGCGTGATTTGAATTGGTGAAGCTTGTAAATCGGGCCAATCGACGGGTTTGGCTTTTCCCCTTGAAGGCGTCACCTCTCAAATCATTATAGGAAGGGCTCTTATACTCTGGGCCAACATTAGCAGTAGCTTCAAACATGGAATGAAACGATAGAAGGGGTTCTTGGCAATGTTAGAAGGTATATCACTCCAAAGAAAACATTTGGTCACAAGCTTGTCGACCTCCTCCTTCTCCTTTGTTTTAACCAATGACCAAATAGAAGGTTTCCCCCTCAGTGTTGACCTTGGCACAAAGAAAGGTGAGGTTGATGAGTGGATTCTAGAAGCCGTGGGCTGTGTGGATGAGGAGTGGGATTGTGGTTCCCCCCTTAAGGCACTTGTTCCTATGTTTCTACCTGCAAGTTCATTTTTTACGAGCCTCCTTTGCATTCCTCTTATTAACAATATCAATGATGGATTGGTTTGCAATACGCATAATTTCTAGGGTAGTTTCATCACAAGCATTCACATCAAACCCATTGATTTGGGCAAGGTGGTGTTTCAAGCGACTCGTTCCTCCATATTTTTTTTGCCGCAAAGATTGCATGTCAATATTTGTCTATTGGAAAGTCCTACTGGTTCACCATACACCCACATTGGATCCAATGGCTTCAACATTTTATTGAGGTGAAAATCTTAAACCTATAACACAAAGAAAAACCAAAATAAACGCATGATAATGCAAAGCTTAAATAACGAGAGCTAGATGAATGTGGAATGATTGAATCTTCCATTCAAAAACAACAAGAAGAGGCACATGGAAAATGCTAGCCTAAGTCTAGAAAAACAAACAATTGAATCAATCAAAGCAATCTTGATAGTTTGAATCCCCACTTCACAATCTCTCCACTAATGGCAACAAGATCCTTGGCTTTCTCCTTCTTTGACGGATGTACAATGTTCTCCCACACCCCTCTATCTCTCTCAGACTCTTGGAATCAAACAATGAGCAAAATAAACCCAACCCATAGACTTAAAACCCAATCTCGGTGGACTTAATCGCACTTTCCAGCATCATATCGATATTTTTAGTCGACTCGCGATATTTTTGGAATGTGGCACAATTTTTTTAACGTGTCGCTATACTTTCACAGTGTCATAAATGTCGCGATAAATTGAATCGAAGAACCGATATATCAAAAGGGGGAATAACTTGGCAATATAGTCGATATTTTCGATATATCGTTGATATGTGCAACACTGGACGAAAAAGGGAGTGGGAACATCTCAGTTTTTGAGGGGTATGTTCTTCTACTGCATTTCCTTGTGTCCCTTCCAAAAGGGGACATGGGGAATGCCCCCCCTAGAGTACCCATCTCCTGAGAGCGTGGGGGGTGAGTCCCCTACCCTCGGAAGCACATCCTCGTGTGACATTGTAGAAAAGATGAAGACTTTGTATTGGACCACATAGTTGTTGCAAGGCTAGTGGATAACAAGTTAAGTTGCATTGGCCTCGAGGAGGGGGGACATGGGGGACATGGGGACGAGTTTCTGGGATGGCTAGAGCGCATCCCCATTTTTTCAGGGGACGACAGGTTGGGGACAACATATATATATATATATATATATATATTAAAATAAAAAGTAGAACTATTTATAAAATTCAAATTACAANTTTTGTCCAATCATCATTGTCCATTGTCAAAACGAAATAGTAAAGACTCAAGATACATATCTAAGATCTAAAACTAAAAACTATAAATAGTTCTAGCTTCAAAGTTAACTATTAAACAATGACTTAAAACTTGAAAGTTAAAACAGTAACAAAAATTTAAAAATTTACAACATTGTATACATGAATGATGAATCATTTCAAAATTTAAATAACAAATAAATTTATATTTGTAATTTGACATTTGTAAACACTAAATTATATTTTTATAAAACTATAATAGCATGTGTTGATATTTTTACCCCCAAAAAATTAAAGAATAAAAATGTAAGGTATCAAATATGAAATACCTGTGTTGTGCAGCATGTTGTCGCTGAGAGGGGGCAAACTCATTGTGAATGTGAGCTTGTGTTGAGCCATGAACTCAAACTTTGAGCATGTGTTGTGGGTTAGAGGAATAGGGGGAGGGTTAGGTTAGGTTTTTAATTAAAAAACAAATTTTAATTGTGCAGGTCAAGGAATGTCCAGGAGTCCCTGATTGGTTGAGAGACGTTCCTAAGAAGTCCCTGCTTTTAATGGGTACGTTTAGGGTACGACTCAAAAGTCCCCAAGTCCCCAACGGAGTCCCCCATGAATTTGGGACGTTTCCGAGGAGTTCCAAAATCAACGGAACGCAAGAAATTTTTGGGGGGACGAGTCCCCGTGCTACATAGATAACAGGCAGTTAGATGGAGCTACATAGGTTCAATACTTTGAAGGACCATAAATCTTGGACATAGGGTGCTAAGGGTCAAGGGAGAATTCCTTACTCTGAAGTTGATTTAGAGGTGAGCATAAATGGGGGATTGGTTAACTTATCTGGATTTTAAACTCGGGAGCATGTCTTCAAGGCAGAGTCATAGGAACTGGAACCAAAACAGGCAAGGGTCAGACTAGTATGGGACTGAAGTCAGCGTTTGGACTTGTTTAAATAATGCATAAAATATGCAATATATATATATATATATTCTAACCATTAGACACCATATATGTGAATTTTGCTTGTTTTAGGGTTTGGGAAGAAGTGGGGTGGTTTTTTTCTTTTGTTTTCCCTTAATGCGTTAATTGTGTGTCCTAGGCAGGCTTGTATCCTAGGAGTCTTAGGTGATAGATGATAGCCTAAGACCTAAAAGTGTGTATGTAATTAATATGAGAAAAGGTAAAAAAAAGGAAGCAATTGCATGTCACGTATGGAGTAAGATGTCATAAGGAGTTGTAAGGGAATGAGCTTAATAGAGTACACTCTAGCGTGAAGGAATCCCTCCAAATTCTCTTGGGTTGTATAAATATCTGTTCAGGTAGGCCCTTTGTGTTGCAATTCATTTAGTCTATAGGGTGTGTTAAGGTACCTCTCTCGTTTCCCCTTGTTATGCCACAATATGTGCTCCATCATGCCAACAAGGTGGGACAGTGTGTGGAATGGCTGGTTGGAAGGTGTCTTCCACTTGTCAAATGCTGCTGGATGATAGCTATGCTTGCTGGAATAGGGTGGCGGTTTTTTTGGGTACACGGCCCAATTGCATAGGTTCAGTTTTGAAAGTGTATGGGCATTAGTATTGGCTAGAATCAACAATTAAAAGTAATTGAGTTTCCCTGAATTTCACAACTTTTTAAAAATGCAATGTATATTACTTCAAATAAATCCCGGAGGTACAATTTCACATTTTTCAAACGTGAAAACACTTAATTGATTCGATCCATATTCATTGAATAGGAAATACCAGTATTATTTACATGTGGTCTTGTTGATTGCTTTAAAGTTTTAAGTTTTATGACTTTATAGAAGATTAATTTGTATGGCATATGTTATTGAATCTGCAGGATATGGTGTCTGAGAATTTTCCTTCGAGGAAAGGGGCTGAAAGTTTGGGAGACTTCGAGAAAAGCTTTTCATCATTGTACTTGAAGGATATGAAGACAAAAAGTGTGTCAGAATGCCAATCTGTGCCTGTTTCTGGTCTTGGAACCGTTGACAATGTAAAATTCTCTAGGCCTATCATCCCTGATATCAAAATTATGTTAGTAGTGGTTGCAGTGTCGGTAATCATTGGTTTGGTCATTGGAAGAAATTCATAGATTATGCTGCGAAAATTGGGCCATCTAGGTTTATGTACAATAGCCTATAGTTAAACAAAATCCATATCTGCATAACGTTACTCAAGAGGCTGCAGCAGAGAGAAGGTTTACTCCAAGCCTGATTCTAAAACATCAAGAAGATGCTGCAACGGAGAGAAGGTTTACTCCAAGCCTGATTCTAAAATGTTGAAGATAAATGAAAGATGATTGATTTAAATTGGTGCTGGTAAACCTTCACAGCGAACATCACAATGTCTAACTTGTACTAGAGAGCAAATGGTACAATGTCCCATCTCTGAAATTTTGGAGATGCATTAGGCCTATTTGCAGAGAAAATCATAATCGTCTTAATGACCCATTAGGAGTAGCAGTGTGAATAACTTTTCTACGATACTGTCATAAAAGCTTTGTTGTATTTTTTGAACTTCAGATAATATCCATGATGCATCACTTCAGTGTCTGATTTTGACATCTATCACTTACCATGACATGTGTGGTATGCTTAAAACAATTGAATAGCACATGATCTTATGATACTCCATGGCAGCTAATTTAAACGACATCCTGCCTGGTGTAGGCACTAACTAGGGGAATGAAATTTGGGCAGGCAGCAGGCCATGGGAACAACTTTGCCATTTGACTGCTTGCCTTGAATGATATGTTTTATATCTTATCTCGAGTAAATAAGAAGGAATTACTTCTTTAAATCAAGACACATGAAGATCAATGTTATTTCATGAGAGCTTGATAACTAGAAGGGGATGAAAATATCAACCGTGCTTTTGAGTAACCATTTCATGAGAAAGCACGGACGAGCAGTATCCATTTTCAACATGAAATTCTTTGATTGGAGTACGCATATATGCATAGCAGTAGCTTTTTTGACCATGCTCATTCTCATGGAAAATATAATGCAGAGTTAGCAACATGACTGTACAATTTAGTGTCTTCCAAATGCTCGAGTCTGTTGGCAAGTGTTGGTTTTAATAACCAACTGCTTAAAGAAAGATTTTGAAAAGCTATTGAATCTCCTGTTGGATGGATTTCAAATCAAGTTTTCAATGGAAACCAATTTTCTCTGCTTTAATATTCAAAACGCAATTTCCAATTTGCAAAGTCGAGCTCATGATGATGATAGGGATGGAGTATCAGGTATATAATCATCAGTAGCTATATGTGAAACCAATTTTTATGTAATTTGTTGGCTGTTTTGTTTTGTATTTTATAAGTAAAATGCAATCTTATTTTACGCTGGCATAGGGATGGAGCTTAAGTATATAATTCTCAGCAGCTATATGTGAAACCCTTTTGTTTTCAGTAATTGGTTATTTCTTCTTGTTGATAAAAGTGCTATCTTCAGAATTAAATTTGATTTGACATTACCTTGGCATAGATCAACGTCCAAGAGTAATGCTTAATGGGGATTCATGTTCTTATACATATGTGCTATTAGAGAAGAAATTCTAGTGCAAGTTTCTTTAAACAATGTATTTTTTTTTAATTTTAAAAAAGCTATACATATGTGCTATTAGGGAAATTCAATTGCAAGCTTCTGAATTTTAATTAAGTTACAAATCTCAGTGATACAAGTATGTGTTATAATAGTAAAGTGGTCAATTACATAGGGGCGTATGTCGTAAATTTCATCACATAAACTCGTCTGGAAAAAGTGAGTAAAGCTAGACAATTATTGATGATTAGACGTGTGATTGTATCTACTATTTATTTGAAATGAATGAAGAATTACAAATTTCAGTGATACAAGTATGTGCTATAATAGTAAAGTGGTCAATTGCATAGGGGCGTATGTCGTAAATTTCATCACATAAACTCGTCTGGAAAAAGTGAGTAAAGCTAGACAATTATTGATGATTAGACGTGTGATTGTATTTACTATTTATTTGAAATGAATGAAGTTTGGATCTATTCTAATATTTATGAATGAAGTAAGTTTGGATCTATTTTAATATTTATCTATCTGAATCAATTAGCTATGAAATCACTGAATCAATTAGCTCTATATGAAATCTTGAGAGATGATGATTAGAGCTAGACAATTATTGATGATTAGACATGTGATTGGATCTACTATTTGAATCAATCAATTAGCTATATATGAAATCCCGAGAGATGATGATTAGAGCTAGACAATTATTGATGATTAGACGTGTGATTGGATCTACGATTTATTTGAATGAATGAAGTTTGGATATATGTTAATATTTATGGAACTGAATCAATTAACTCTATATGAAATAATTAGAGATGATGATTAAAGCCAGAAAATCTATTATTTATTTAAATGAATGCATTTTATAAAATAATAAATGAATGTATTTGGATCTATTCTAATATTTGTTTAAGTGAATCAATTAGCTCTATATGAAATTACTTTATTTATATTCTAATATTTGTTTAAGTGAATCAATTAGCTCTATATGAAATTGCTTGTTATGATTAGACATGCGAATGAAGTTTGGATGTATTCTAATATTGATTTAACTGAATCAATTATTTCTATATGAAATCACTAGAGATGATTAAAGCTAGAAAATTATTGGATTTTTTATTTTATTTAAATGAAATTTAGATTGGATCTATTCTAATATTTATCTAACTGAATCAATTAGTTCTTTACGAAATCACTAGAGATGATTAAAGCTAGAAAATTATTGGATTTGTTATTTATTTAAAGGAAATTTGGATTTATTCTAATATTTATCTAACTGAATCAGTTTGCTCTCTATGAAATCATTTGAGATGATTAAAGCTAGAAAAATATTGTATCTGTTATTTATTTAAATGAATGAAGTTTGGATCTTTTCTAGTATTTATCAAACTGAATCAATTAGCTCTATATGAAATCACTAATTGAATCAATTAGCTTTATATGAAATCACTAGAGATGATTAAAAGTAGAAAATTATTGGATTTGTTATTTATTTAAATGAATGAAGTTTAGATCTATTCTAATATTTATCTAAGTGAATCAATTAGCCTTATATGAAATCATTAGAAATGATTAGGCACGTGTTGGATTTACTTTAATATTTATCTAACTGAATGGATGAGCTCCATATGAGATCACTAGAGATCATTACACCTGTGATTGGATCTACTATACTATTTATTAAAATGAACAAAGTTTGGATTTACTAAAATATTTATCTAACTGAATTGATTAGTTCTATATGACCACTATATATGGTTAAATGTATTATTGGAATTTACTACTTACTATTCATTTAAATAAATAAAGTTGGGATCTAGTTTAATTACTATTTGTTTAAATAAATAAAGTTGAGATCTACTCTAATATAAATAAATAAAGTTGGGATCTACTCTAATATTTATCTAATTGAATCAATTAACTTTATATGAGATCACTAAACATAAGCTATATTAATTGTTGTATATGAAAACAGTGGACAAACTATACTAATTGTGGTAGGCAGGAATATGTTTTTCCATTCTTTGTTTAATCATGGTCACCAAACTTTGGTAACAAGTTACATTTGATGATGCCAAGTGATAATAAATTTGACTCTATAACATGTAATTAATTCACTTTTTAGCTTAATAATTACAAGTCAATACAAGCACCAACATAATCAATGTTCTATATGCTGCATGCCAACCATGTAGTTTAATATAAACTTTTCTTCCCTCAGAAGATTGCATTATAAACTTTTCTTCCCTTGGAAGATTGCATTATTATAGGTAAATTGATATACATATACATTGGGATAAAGATAAAGATAAATATAAGCATGTGCATTTTAAAATTTAAATTTTTATTAAATTAATTGAAAGTTTGAAAGTACGTGTAATTTATTTTTCATTTGTTTGAAGATGTCTGGTTTGCATTTATAGTGGTAACAAACACGATACCCCCTTACCTTATATTAATAAAACCATGATACACAATTAATAACTAATGTTGTAAATGTTTTTATGATGATCGATGAAACTTCTAACATCTAGTGAAGTAAACCAATGTATTAAACTTTGAAACTTACTAGGTTATTTTAATATGAAAATCCTCGTCATTGAGATTGGGTTGAGGTTTTCTATAGATAAATATGAAAATAAAGAGGTTGATTCAAAACACTGAAGATTGTTAAACTCTTAAATCGGTATTTGTTGTGGCTTGGTCACGGGCTTTTGTAAACATGAGGTCAACATATCCCTATGAGCTACAAATAAATGACAATTTAATTAGCACACATGTTCGGACATGGGGCAAACACACAATGAAGTCAAGGGTTGACTTTGTTGTGTGCTTGTTCGATGCCCCCAAATGCAAGTGCTTGCTATGCTTGAAGAAAATAAATCAAGGATACATATAAACAAGTGAGCAATAGAGAACTAGCCACAAATGAAATGGGGTTTCAACGAGTGATTGAAACAAAAATACTCCCCCTCAAATGAAACGTAGATATTAACAAATGATGGTTGAACTAGAAATGAAATGAACCTTCAATGAGCCATTGAACCAATGATATACCCATCTCAAAAGAACTATGGATACCAATGACCCACTGTTGAACAACATGAATTTGTGGTGGTCTTAAGTAAACAATGCATAAAACACAATTATTTTGCAGAATAATTGATCAAAGGAAATGGACAAGATAAATGTTGCAGAAATAGATATTGTATTATGATAATCACTTTAGAAGTAATTTTTACATGGCTCTTAAGGTTGGCTGACCTCTCATGAGATAATCCATAGTCTCTTAGCTCTTAAAATAAGCTTTCAATATTCCAAGACCCTAACTATTTGAATTGGTCAATAATTAATGAGTACCAAATAACAAGCATGCTTTAATTAATAGAGGGTCCATTCTTACATTAATATTCTACTACCAACTACTTGACCTTATTCAAACAATTATTACTTGATACATAACATTAATTACTAAACTAGGGAGTTAATGTGGGACCTTAACATAATTGAACTTTCAGCGAGTGGCTTTATATTGATACAAAATAAACTTTTAAGTTAGGGTTAATATCCTCAAACTCATGTAGAGGGAGTGGACATGAGGGATATCATGTCGACTTATCTCCACTGACTAGTACACGCTATAGGAGATGGGACTTCTCACCCGAGGGAATGATACACATATCTTACTTGATGCTTTCAATAAACACCATGTACATTAAAGGCAATGATGCAAACTTTGAGTATGCGATGCAAATGTTTCTAGGTTGAATACTGAGCACTTGACATGTTCTAATCATTGGCTACCCAAAACTACATGGAACTTAGGGGTAGGTTGCTTCATGGTTCCATGTATTTTTGGGGAGAACAATTTTACAGTTCCACCTATCTCACATTCTCCCTTGAAATTTTGGGGAACCAATGATTGAAAACCTATTGAGTAGATAACATCTACATGTTTCTAATACATTTCACACATGCACATGATGGGTGGAACCATTCTTGAAATTTGACAAGGTCGTGTTTTTGATGGAGTTAAGAATACCGACAACGAGGAGGTGATATAGAGTTCACAAAGCTAAGTGCATAGAGGAGTGGCATCATGCCATTGTCGTGAGGATGTTAAACATAACATGTATTTTGACATCACATGAATGATTGCTATATTTAAAAGTACCATTAACATGATCCATTAGGCTTCGTTATGTGGGAAGAATTAGTTTTTATTAGCTCAACCTTGAAACGCTGATGTACGTTTTTCAAACCATTGTAGTTGGACTTTAAATTAGTTTGGTGGATACGTTTTTGAATGTTTTCGGTATAAGTTTCTTCCATTTGTAATTTTTTTGACAATATTTTGTGTTTTTGTATTTTTTAAATTTAGGATTTATTTTTATTTCTGAATGGTTTAAATGTTGTGATGGACAAAATATCCCTTGTTCTAGTCATATATATATAAAAATATAAAAGAAAAAATCTTACAACCCTCCATGTTATCCATGTATCTTTTCAGGGCATTTTTTACATCCTTTCAACTTCACTAGGTCACTACATTACCCTATGTGTTGAATGCATTGGAAAGGGCATTTGATAACATGGTGACTTGTCACGACGTCTCGCGAGCCACTTGACAATCTGTAGAAGGATGTTATTCATTCACTTCCATAATGTCTGGAAGTTTGCCACTCATTCAATTTCACTTAATGAAATTTGCAGGATCTTAGGAGATCAAGATTCCAATATTGATGTTTAACCGACTTTGAAAATTCATAGTATGAGAGTCAAATTTTATTGGTTTGACTCATCGAAGAAATGTGACAATCCCCTTAGTAAATGAGTTTACTAGGGAAGGGTTGTTGAAGGTTTTGGTGTTCTAGGTACTTGGGTTGGGAGGCAAATAGTGGAGATAGAAAATAATGTCACTGAAAGCTTTAACAAGTCAATAAACAATGCACTTATAGATTAATATAAAATTCTAGTAAGATGCCAAAGTATGCCCCAAACTAGTTAAAAGTTAGATCTTAAATTGATTAGGCCCATCACTAGTAATAAAGTGTGTTAAAACACACCTTAGAATATGTTGAGAGGTCTACCATATGAAACATCAAGTCCAATATTCAAGGTCAAATGCTTTGACATAAAAATTAAATCTTTGAATATCTACAACTTTTCAACTTTCTCATATAGTTGAAGAATTCATGTATTAAAATGTCATTCCACTATGCCTAATCTCATGTGTCCCCATATGTATGTCCCCATAGATTTGAATGTTTTGAATGTTTCTCTCTATTACACATGCGATCAACAATTAATGATCATCCTCACTTTAGAAAGTGTTCATCCACCCAAGCCTAAGTACGGAATTTATAAGGCATAAAACCAATATAACACATTAAATTATGTTGAAAACGATTATTCTACATTAACATAGGATATGAACATTTAGAAACACAAGGATTATCTAGGAACAACTAAGAGGCAGGCACATATTCCATCATTCTACATATGCAATCCACACTAATGACAATTCACCTATGAAATTTTCTAGTAGAGTACCAAAAAAGTGTCCAAAATGGTTGATTGTTTAGATTACTCTTTTCAAATATAACCATCCTACATATTTGGTAAAATCATTGTTCATAGTGATCAATATGCCATTTTCTATTGAATTTTGGTTCCAAATTTGATTTTGTTTCGCCTAAACGTAATATTAAACTGCAATATGTTTTCTTTTTCTCTCAAGGGTCATTGAGAACAAAGGGGCAAAAAAGCCAAATATATATGTTTTTCTATGAGAAAATACGTAATTAGGATGCAAAGCTAGCGACTTCATTTTTCATCCAGACCATTTTCTACAGGCAGCATGAAAAAAAAGATGCAGTCAGTTTGAGAAACTATGCAACTAGGTTACAAACTCTGACATATTAGATTTCCTAGAAAATTGACTACTTATTGCATAACACTATCTATTATACATACATTGTTTTTTGTGAAATTCATATTTGCCTCCAAATGCAAATTCTGATAAATGTTTTTTCAATTTTGCGCAAATGAATTATCATATTTTAACTCTTAATAGTTCCACAATAATATATTGAAACTAATTATTTTTCCACCTACGCAATTAGCCTAACATGTATAATACCTCTTTATGATCTTTCAAAAACATAATGAAACAAACTACATTTAATATACAACAACCTCCTAGACTTATATTGCAGTAGTGTTTTGCTTCAATAGCTAGTAGGGCCAAACCTTACATTTGAGAGGTCAGTTTTAGAGTGACTTGCAATATAAACAAAAATAGAGTGCTCATTAGACCCGTGTTTCTAAATGTATTTGTGCTTGCATGTTTTCCTTGTTGAATGAAAATAATGAGCATAAAAGAAGACTTTTCAGCTCGACTCTACCAAGGTTTCCAATCTTATTAGCCTATGCTATGCATGGTCTCTACCCATGTGCACTTGCGGCTGCTCTACCCAAAATCAACTTCTCATGTTGTTGTGCGATGCCACAAAGTAAGTATGAAGGCTCAATGGTTGCTTCAATCAACCTAACAAAAGACATTCTTGGCATGCTTTCCAACTTCCTTCTAGTAACCATTGATACACCACAGGTCTTATCTTTATCGAAGAACATCAAACAATCCTTGTGGGGCATTGGAGCAACTTTAGCAAGATTGAGAAAGTCTTACCCCAAGATGACTGCATGGTCATCCAATGGAGCCACTGTCAAGTCCAAATTGCCAAACCATTCTCCAAACACCAAAGGTGTGGAACAAACTACCCTTGTTAGCTTCACGACTAAGTTCACCACCTTGACCAAGGCCAAACTTCTCTTCAGCTTATGGTGAAGTGCTTTAGCAGTTCATTCACTCACAAAGCAATGGGTCACACCATAGTCAATCAAGGCTTCCACCTTCAATCCACTCACGGTTGCATTTACAAAATTGAGGTCATTCGGGTTGCCATATTGCAAATCTTGTCTATGACTTGCAACAAACTTGCCTAGACCTACTGTCCATCATTTCCTTCGAAGTCTCTTGCACTTGAACTACACCCAAGTTTTCCAGTTTTACAACCGATGTTGGTTGCTCTTGGGTTCCTTCCTAAGCTTCCAACTTTGCCTTCAAAGGATAATTAATGGCAAAATGCTTTTGTGAACAAAGAAAACACACAACACTCTTACCTTTGGATTATTGCACCTTCATTGCAAAGTTGGGCTCCTTTCCGAATGATTCCAACCTTTGCCCCCACGTTTCTACTTGTCCCTCCAAAGTTTGCACTTTCTAGGACCAAGCTTCAACCTTCTCATCAGTCTGCTCTAGTTGCCTCATGTTCACAAGACACATTTCAAGAGTCTTTTGGTGCTGACATTATTGTTCCCTGGATGCATCTTCCATCTTGAGCTTCCATGACTCGTACTCTGCACCGTCCATGTTGTAACCCTGTAATGGTTCGACTTCCCTAGGCACATCTAAGAAGTCTGCACAAGTATCTAAGACTTTGCTCACCTTGCTGCCTCAAGCATGCTCCTGTACACTTGCACCTGATGGGAAGCACTTGACTACCCAATTTTGTGCTACCCGCTACTGAAAGTCTACCTATGGACTATTGAAGCTCCTACCGACAACCTACCCAAAATATACTAATGACTTTCCTTGTGTCCCTACTATTCTCAAACACCAATTTGCACTTTGGGTACCCTTCATACTACTTGCAAATCAGCCCAAGGGTGTGTACCTTGCCTCCAAATTCACCCAGGTACGATGGAGAGTACCCAAGTCAAGAGTTTGCAATCAACATTGCTTTGCGATTGCAAGTGCATGCCAACAGGCACAAAGACTACGCCTAGCTTCCATGTTCACCTAGGCAAGGAGAGATGCACATAGAACCGTTTCACAAACTACAATAGAAGAGAAAAGATGTTTTTTCTTTTGAACTCATGAGTTTTCCCAACTTTGTCGCTACTCCTAAGGTAGTGCAGGATCGCCATGCCTTGACCATAGGGGTTAGACCAACCTGTGCCTACTAGAACCAGACTACACTTCTTCGCCAAAGATCTGTCCATAACTTTGCCTTATACCACACACCATCAAATGCAACTAAGTCTTACTCAACCAAGTTCATTAGAGGCATGCATCCAACCGTAACCTTAAACATCCCAACAATAATTATGTTCAGTAGTTTCAACAGTTAGCCAATTTCACAATAAACCAACAACAAGCATCACATAAAATAGAAAAACATTTATTCCATCAATAAACCACAATACACATGCACATGTATAGCTGAGCATCTAAGCTAAATGCCTTCACACTTTTATTAATGAGAACAATGTTTACAATTTACAACAAGGGAGGATAGCCACATGCATGCTCCTCTTTTATAATCAATACAAAAAAACAAGGAAAATAAGCCTCTTGCTAATGCCCAATAGTTCTACACCAACCAACACCCTGAAGCTACTGTAGGCCTACCACCAAACCTGAAGCTACCATAGACTTGCCACCAACAGGTCTTGTTTACAACACTACCTTTTACCCAACCAACCCAAATTCATCCCTACCGTGCATAACCCATAACTTTCCGCAATCGCAGAGCTACATTTGGACTTCCTTGCCAAGCTTGAATCTATGCCTTAGCCACACCAAGGCTCCTCATATGTATACAAGTCTTGCCAACTCTTGGTAAGCCCCTCCAAGTCTAAGTGGTCCAGTGTGTCCATATGTTGCCCGCATAGCTTGGCTTGACGACACCCAACTCTCATGGTGTGGTGCCCACTTTGCCACGCGATTGCAATTGGATGCTCGTCTGATGTCCAACTGCCTACAAGTGTGCCCATTGTTCCAATGCGCATCACAAGCCCATCGGGTCAAGTGCGCCCATTGCATCCACGCTCATCGCTAGTGTGCTTGACAAGTTCGCTGGTTGCATCTGTGCCCATTGTGTCTACATCCATTGCAAGTGCCTTTGGCAAGTGCGCCTATCACAAGCTTGCCCAACAAATGTACTCATCACATTGCATCCATCTCATGTTTGTTGCAAGGGTTCCTTTGGTAGGTGTGTCCATCGCATCACGCTCGTTGCAAGTGCCTTCGATAGGCTAAGCCCAAGTGCACCCACTTGGTCTACTTAGCCATCGGTTCGTTGTGCCACTTCGTTCATCATGCTCCACGCATGCCCATGGGCAAGGTTTCCCACAACAACCTTCATTATCTCACCAAGTCCCCTCTTGATCTATCCAACCCATGTGGGCTGCCACTGTCCAAGGTGCAACTTGCCTTCGGGCAAGGGCACCCATCATCTGTGGCATGCCTTGCTGACGAGTGAAGGCACCCATAACCAACTCATCTAGCCCACATCCTCGCATCCTGCCTCTTCATGCCAGCAAGTGACCACTATGGTGATCATGCAATGGAGGTGCAGGAAGCCTCAAAAGGCTGGGGGCACACAAACACCTTCTATGAATAGTATGAGCTAGTTTTCTACATTTAATGTCTTCTTTATGTCCTTATGAGCGAATATTGCCTCACTGTATCGTAATGTTCTTGTAAGAGTCTAAGAGAAAGTATTTCCTATTACTATATCTAAAGGGAATAACTCAAACAATAACGTGTGACACAGCTATTGACTACTGAAAGTCTATATTCACCTATTGCTTTATGAAAGAACTCGTGATGCTTAGATAAATTTTACACAAGATTCTGCTGAGCAATTCTGTTAAGATATTCCTTTTTTTCAGGTACCTCATGATCAGCTTTCTGGATCTCACTGATTACATTTTTAATTTAATTTATATAAAGCTTTTCTCTTTGGAGAGAAGAACATCTGCACAGAGCCACATGGGTGATTTGCTTTATAAAGTAGTCCTAAGTTTCTTTTCACAAGGGCAATATGTGAAAGAATTTACATGTTCGATGCTAGCTTCCTTTGCATTACCAATAGTCACCACAAGAACACAGGCCATCCTTGAAATGATGAAAGCGATTAGCATCCCTTACAGTAATCTCTCGCCTGACAATTTGAGAAATAAACTTGATAGAAACATGGCAGTCACGACAGACACGAATGTTTTTAACAATTCGAATAGGTGACCCTATTACTGTGCTGATAAGCCCAAAAGCAATGGCCAGCTTCTCACTGTGGTGATATAGGTGGTATTCCTTATCCTCCTCCTCAACATCATGCAATACATATTTCATGCCAGGTGCATACCCTGCGTCTTTCATCTTCATAGCAAGCTGCTCCAAGAATTCATAGATTTCTGACATTTGTGGATGTGATCTGTCCCCTGCAGTAAAGGTATGCACCTTGTTCTTCACCTCAATCCAGCTCCAACCTGGCTTCTTTTGTACTCCCCTATCTTTCATCAGCTTTCTCACCCTTGCTACATCATTCCACCTTCCAGTCTCGGCATAAATATTTGATAAAAGCACGTATGTTGCAGGATTTAGTGGATCCAACTCAAAAAGGTGTTCAGAGGCACGTGCTGCAAGTTCTACATTACCATGCATTCTGCAGGCACCAAGCAATGCTCCCCACACATGGGCATCAGGTTTAAAAGGCATACTGTTGATAAAGATCTCTGCCTCTTCCATACGTCCTGAGCGGCCAAGAAGGTCAATCATGCAAGCATAGTGCTCTGCTCTTGGTAAGATGCAGTAATCACGACTCATGGAACCAAAATAAAGATAGCCCGCATCTACTAAACCAGAATGACTGCATGCATTAAGAATTCCAACGAAGGTAACATGGTCTGGCTTTCTGCCTTCTCGTAGCATCTGTTCATATAACTCAAGGGCCTCATTTCCATGCCCATGCTGAGCATAACCGGCAATCATAGCAGTCCACGATACCCCATCTCGTTCAGGCATCCGTCCAAATGCCAGCAACGCATCAACAATGCTTCCACATTTTGCATACATGGTAATGACTGTGTTACCCACACATACATGTGTTTCGAATCGATTTTTGATGAGATGGGCATGGATTTGCTTACCTTGTTCAAGAGCTGCTAGGCTTGCACACGCGCTTAGAACAGTGGCAAACGTGAACTGATCCGGTTTGATGCTTTCCAATTGCATTTGACAAAACAAATCCAGAGCTTTCTCATCAAACCCATTCTGTACATATCCTGCCATCATGGCAGTCCATGAGACTACATTACATTGATGCATTTTGTCAAATACCTTCTGTGCATCCTCTACACTCCCACATTTGTTATATACATCAACAAGAGCGCTCCCCACAAAAACATTCGACTCAAACCCACTTCTCTGGATGTGCATGTGAACCTGCTTGGCCTGGTCCAAAGAAGACAGGGTAACACAGCCTTTGAGAATGCTAGAGAAAGTGAACTGATTCGGCTTTATCCCTGCATGTAGCATCTGTTTGAAGAGTTGTAGGGCTTCCTCACCAAATCCATGTTGGGAATATCCTGCAATAATGGTAGTCCATGAGACAGTATCTCGTTCAGACATTTCATCAAACAGACTGCGTGCAATGTCAATGGTTCCATATTTAACATAGCCTTCTAACATCAAATTCCACGAGAACAGGTTTCGCACAGACATTCTGTCGAACAAATAGCGGGCGCGTTCCAGATTCCCAGAAATTGCATATCCCGCGAGCAGAGAATTCCACGAGAACACATTTTTCACTGGCATTCTGTCAAACACTCGACTCGCATCCACAATGCTCCCGCATTTGGCATACAAATTAACGAGACTATTATGTATGAAGAGTTGGGGTTGAAATCCAGTAATATTCATGTGGGCATGGACCAGCTTGCCCTCTGCCAGGGATTTTGACTCGGTGCACCCCTGCAAGAGACGGGCATAGACGTCTGCGTCTGCCTTAAAAGCCATAGCTCGCAATTTCGTTGCGTTTGCTGTAAAACTATAATTTCCCTCATGTTCCTCTGGGATTTCACATAGGGTATTACTAATGCTACGATGCCCAGCACGGATATGTTGGTTCCGATGAGCATATTGAGGGAGTTTGAACATGAATGCCTTCTGGATATATAGTTGTTACCCACTTCGTAAATTCATGGTAGGCAGTTTGCAATGCCCGGGAGAAGAGTTCGAGGTTTGGTGGATTCCAGCATTAGAAACCCAGTTTGTGAATATCTATCGTTACTCTCATTCACATTCACGTTGGAAAATACTGTAAAACTAGGCTCTAATAATACTCTCTTTCAGATTTTCAAAAGAAGAGCTGTCAACTTTGCCATGGCCGAATGGAAAGTTGAGGATAATAGATTGCGTTTAAGGAGCGGGATTTGGATTTTTTTGCATTAGCGTTCAACCAAACAGGGCGATGCTCCATTGAAATTATTTGCAATTGCATGAAGTAAAATTATGTTTAAGAATATTAGCAAGGTTGGAGATATTGGTTCATAAAAGTGTTTTTTATATATAAAAGTCATTATTCCCGTGAACCTTGTATTGGGGTAATGATCAGTGGGCTAGGCTTTCTATATGTATTACTCTTATTTTCCTTATTTGTCATATGGGGTATATGGATTACAAGAAACTTGCTATTATTTTTGAAAACAGGTCTGCTGTTTTTTATTGACCTGTCATCATGTATTGTCATTGATGAATGAGTATCCGTTTACGGTCAAACCTAAGAAGGTAAAGGTGTGAACTAAAATAATGTTTTCGATATGTATTACTCTCATCTTCCATTATTTGTCATATGGGGCATATGGATTACAAGAAACTTGCTATTTTTGAAAACAGGTCTGCTGTTTTTTATTAACCTGTCATCATGTATTGTCATTGATGAATGAATATCCGTAAAGGTGGTGGGTCTGGCTCCTGTCTTTAATTACCTTTATGGCTTTGTTGATGAGGCTGCTGCAAACTCGTAAGGGGAGCAGATATTCACCTGGCTATCAGTCCACTGCATCTGGGCTGTGGTCTCAGCACAAACACCAAGACTGAGTTACTTGTATTATGAGTTTCGCTCTATTTTGCTGATGCTATAGGTTTTCCATCTCTCCATATCTTTGGAGACTCTTCTGTTGTGATTAATTGGGCAAATAACAAGGCAACTCTATCTGCTCTGAATCTGGTTTACTGGTGCAAAAATATTTCAAAGTTGAAAGACACTTTCCACTCCCTGTTTTTTCAACATGTATATAGGGAGCACAACGTGAGAGCAGAGTCAGCAGACTGCTTATCAAAGGAGGCACTATCTATGGCCCCTGGCCTCTTTACTTTTATAGAATCCTATGATGGTGATATCATTGAAGAAGGAAATTTTCAACTCTTTTAGAGCTTTTCTGCTTGGAGCTTTGACTCCTTGAATAGTTGCTTTAAGGCACTATTTTGGTTTTTGCAGTTAGATACTATTATTGTCTTTAGTCATTCTGTGAGGTGCCCCTTGGGATAAGCAGCCTGGACTCTGTTACTTGGAGATAGTGATCCATTAGCCTAGTGTATTTTTTCTGTCATTTTGGCTTAGGTCTGAATATTATGGGCTGATGTTTGACCTAATATTGGTATGATTATTTTGTAATGAGGAAATGTAACTATTTCCTTTGATTCATATGAATATTAAGGATTAGTTTTTTTCTTTAAAAAAAGGCTTTCTATATGTAATTAGTTTCTTTGATTATATATAAACAAGTGATGATCTTTTTTTTCTTTGAAATCAAATATAAAATTCATTATTAATATTTATTATTATTTTTTAAATAAAATAAATTTGAAATTTGAAATATTATTTTAAATCATATCAATGTTTAATTATTGGTTTCAAGCAAAAAATATATTAATATACATAAGGACTAGACAAGACAACTTGGAACTATCTGACTAATATAACATCATTTTTTAATAGTCATAAGTTTCGAGGAAAAAAAAGTCAGAAAACATGAAGAATTAAGCTATACGACATCCTTCTCTTATGAATATCTAATATTATGAGATATTTAAAAAAACATTGTTATGTTTTTTTTAAGCTAATACTCACATAGCTTTCAAGTACTAAGAGTTTTCCAGTACCAACCTTAAACAAATACCTTGACAGTATACCCATTTATCCTCTATCCTATACCTCATAAGCAAACACTGTAATGTTCTATTGTGTATAGCTATGGTATATTATGTTAGAAGCTTATTATGTATTATTTACTAAATAAACTATAAGACTTTGAAAATTTTGCTATAAAATTATGGTATATTGACTATTAGCAAATATAGAAAATAGACTACAAGACTTTGCACTTGAAACCAATATGATATGGAAAATGGAACATAAGGTCTTGAAGATTTTGCAATTGAAACAAATATGATATGGAAAATGGACCATAAGATTTTGAAGATTTTGCAATTGAAGATATGGAAAATGAACCATAAGACTTCTATATTTTTTTTTGAAGATATGGAAAATGGACCATAAAGTTTTGAAGATTTTGCAATTGAAACCAATATGACATGGAAAATGGACCATAAGATTTTGCAATTGGTATTATATAATTATGTTTGAACCAAATATGATATGACAGTGTTGTATTCTGTATTGGCAATGAGATGAAGGTTTGTGTCCTGCATGCCATAAGAAGAAGTCGTACTATAAGCACTCCTTCCGTTGCTTTTAGTACTAGAATATCCAGTCGTTTTTTTTATACAGATGCAGACACAGATGTGCATGCTAATCTTCTTCACAAATGTGCCATCAAGAAATCCCTAGCTGTGGGAAAGCAGATTCATACCCATCTCATTAAGACAGCTCTTCAGCAAGACGTTTTTCTAGGAAACCATCTCATAAACATGTATTCTAAATGCGGGGTAATGGAGGATGCATTCAAATTGTTTGACAAAATGTATCAGCCAAATGTCTTCTCATGGAATACCATGATTTCAGGGTACGCGAGTTTGGCTTCCATGGAAGATGCACAGCAACTGTTTGACAAAATGCCAGAACGAGACCTCGTTTCTTGGAATGCTATGCTGGCTGGATATTCACGGCATGAACGCGCAGACGAAGCCTGGAGACTGTTTTATCAAATGAAGCTAGCTGGCATTGTCCCGGATCAGTTCACCTACTCCATCCTTCTCAGTTCCTGTTTTCATCCAACTTTTGAAGAGGGCAAGCAGGTCCATTCGCAGGTTATACAAACTGGATTTGAATCAAATGTTTATGTGAGTAGTGCACTTGTTGATATGTATTCTAAATGCAGGAACATAGAGGACGCACACCTAGTGTTCCAGGAAATGACTGAAAAAAACTTTGTCTCGTGGAATGCCATGATTGCAGGATTTGCCAGATGTGGAAGAGTTCAAGAAGCACGCCAAGTGTTCGACGAAATGCCTATAAAGAACGATGTGTCATGGAGTGCCATGATCGCAGGCTATGCGCAGAATGGCGACGGTCGGCAGGTCATGGATCTGTTTTATCAAATGCTTTGGGCAGGCCTGAAATCCAATGAGTTCGCATATGCCAGTGTTGTCAATGCCTGCACCATGCTACCAATTCAACTAGGTAAGCAAATCCATGCCCTGGTAATCAGAAGTGGATTTGATTCACATTTATCAGTTGCCAATGCCCTTATAACTATGTATGGAAAAGAGAGGAATATAGAAGATGCATGCAGAGTGTTTGGAGAAGCGCCTGAACGTAATGCTGTTTCATGGAATGCTATGATTGCTGCATATTCCCAACAAAGGCTTAGCAAGGAAGCCATCCAACTCTTCGGGCAAATGTTAGTGCTAGGCATCCGACTAGATGAGTTCACAATTGCCAGTATTCTTAGCGTCTGCGCCTGTTTATTGGCACTGCAACTGGGCAAACAACTTCATGCCCACATTGTCAAATCTGGCCTTGAGCCACATAACAGTAACGCTGTTGTTGACATGTATGCCAAATGTCTGTGTCTTGAGGATGCACATAAAGTGTTTGACAGAATCAAGAATGCCAATGCAATTTCGTGGAATGCAATGATTGTGGGCTGCACTGTGAATGACCAGAGTGCAGAGGCTCTGAAATTGTTTTGCCAAATGCAAAGGAAAGGTACGCAGCCAGATGAAGTCACATTTGCAGCTGTTATGAGTGCTTGTGCCACTTTAGCAAGTCTGGAACTTGGCAAACAGATCCATGTGGACATTATTAGGACTGGAATGGATTCTTTTGTTTCTGTTTCTAATTCCCTTGTTACTATGTATGCCAAATGTGGGATTTTAGATGATGCCCATCGACTGTTTGATGCAATGCCCGACAAAGATGTAGTTTCATGGAATGCAATAATTGCAGGATATGCGCAACATGGGTGTGGTAAGGCAGCCCAACAGCTCTTTGAACAGATGTTACAAGTGGGAAGAAAACCTGATCTCATTAGCTTCAGTGGTGTTCTTTCTGCGTGCAGTCATGCAGGCTTGATAGATGAAGGTTACTACTACTTTAATTCAATGTATCGAGACCATTCTATAATGCCAGAAATTGAACACTATGCATGTATGATTGATCTTCTTGGCCGGGCTGGACATCTTGATGCAGCAAAGCGCTTCATTGACAATATGCCATTTGAACCTGATGCTGTTTTGTGGGCAACATTATTGAATGCTAGCAGAATTCATGGCAACACAGACCTTGGACAGCATGCGGCCGAATGCCTTTTTAAGTTGGAACCGAAGAACTCTTCAACATATGTACTCCTTTCAAACATCTATGCTGTATCTGGCAGATGGGATGATGTTGCAAGGGTAAGAAAGATGATGAAAGACAACGGTGTTAAAAAAGAACCAGGATGCAGCTGGATTGAAGTTGGACATCAAATACATGCATTTGTGGTAGGAGACAGATCACACCCACAAACAGAGGAGATCTATGCAATGTTGGAGAGACTGGCTTCTCAGATGAGAGATGTTGGCTACGTACCCAGTACAAGCTTTGTTCTCCGGGGCATGGAGGAGCAATAACGAGCATATTTTTTCTAACCACACTGAGAAGTCAACCATTGATTCTGAGCTGATCAGGACAACCTTGTGTCACCTGTCAAAATCTTGTCAATAAACTCATGTGCAGTAATCTTTACACCGCAGCTAAGTTTGTATCTATAATCACAGGGAAAGATATTGATGTTAGAGATGCCAATCAATTCCATCATTTGAAGGAAGGGCTTTGGTCTTGTTTGAGTTATTGCTGACATCAAGTACACTGAAGTTGTAATTTGTAAATTAGTTAGCCAGGTTTCGTTCTATATTCTGGTAATAGTTATGACTTTCATGTGTTTGGTAGGGATTGTCCTTATCACAAAACAACCAAACAAAACCTTGACAGGGCTCACCGAGACCAGGCAAATTGGTGAATAAAATACGAGGCAGTTTAAAGTACTTATGGGCCAATCATATTGACATTGCCAATGTCAACAAGAACACCATGTTAGCATGTCCCTGTCTTGATTATGTTTATGAAAACATACTATTGTAGAAGTCACTCTGGAAGTTTGCCACTTGTCACTACTTAAAAAGCAGGACAATAAACCAATAACTACTCTGCACTTACTGTTTAAATAAAGTTTGCCAAATCCATTATATGTATCTTTGCTTCAATAGAACATAAAATAGAGTAGATAATATTTGTGAGTAGGCTAGTTTAATTTCTTTCCATTCCCTACGTAAAATATGTTCCAAGCTACCATTCTCCAAATATGAATATTTACAAAGAGCTTTAGCTGGCTCTGCTAGAATATTATCCATTTAGCTTTGTGATTTTTTGGTGTAGATTAATTCTCTTTTTATCCATGGCAATCTTATCTGTCATGGATAAAGCTTTATAAGCACTACATCCAGAAGTGTTAGATAAGGAATTAGACAACTATCAATTTGCTATTATAAAAGAATTTTAAAACCTAGGAAGGAAGAGATAAACTGTCTTGTTAAGACCATGGCAATCTTATCTGTCATGGATAAAGCTTTATAAGCACTACTTTTAGGATGGAAAAACTGTTCTGTAAACATAACATAGAAGCCTTTACTCTGAACAAGCTTGTAATCACATAGAAATGTAAACTAGATTGTGAATGAGGGTTTTGAGTCTTGCTTTATGACTGAAGCTTCAAAAAAGACCGCACACCTATTCCTCATATATTGCCCCCAGATGCCAGGGAAAATGAAGAAATCTATACACAAACAATCCTTATTTAGGGGTTGGACAATAACCAAACCATGGGAACTTGATAAATTACGAGTATAATAGATAGTGAGCAAGAAGTGTTAGATAAGGAATTAGACAACTATCAATTTGCTATTATAAAAGAATTTTAAAACCTAGGAAGGAAGAGATAAACTGTCTTGTTAAGACCATGCATTGCTTGTGATCATACTGGGTTCTAGTGTGACCCAGCTTCAAATTAGACTTCGTCTACAATCAACATTGCTAGGTCAGTCACAACATCAAGCCAAATTTAGGATGAAATGGAAGTGAAGAATTTGGAGTCAAAAGCACTATTCTACAAGATAATGGCCAATAATTTTTTTCCTCTTTTCAAGTAGATAATTGAAGGGGTCCAAAGCAATAGTAATTCCTACTAGCTATCATGTTACTTTCATCTCTCTAGTTTCAAAAGGCAGAGCATTAGATGATTGTAATAAATGGAGACGGATTTCCCTTTGTAAGGTTAGCTATAAGATCATTGCAAAAGTTTTGGCCAACAAACTAAATCATTTATGTTTGGGTAAGTCAAATTAGGTTTGTTCCAGGCAGAAAGACTCTTATAGCGTTACTATACTGTGGAGGATCTCCATATTATCAGAATTACTATATATAAGGTGGTCTCTTCCTTCAACCCGACATGGAGGAAATTGACTAGAAGTATTTCTAGTTCTTCCACAAAAAGTTTGTGCCCTTGGAATGCTAGGTTTCAAGTGAGGGTTTGACGATTCTGTGCATGTCATTTACTAATGCCCTTATTGCCATTACTACTACTTTTGCCTTCTTAGTTGGCCCTAACAGGCTTGTTTACCCTACCTTAAGGCCTATGGGCACCTTTTATGGCCATCCCTAAGCCCTAGCTCGAGTATGTTGATTTGTTAATTATTGGAGGCATTGGAGAAATCTCACCATTTGGTCATAACAAGTGCTATGGCATTGCCTAGAGCTCTTCGAACATTCATTTGAAAGTTATCATAAGGTATTAACAAAATCTTTGAGGAAATTCCAATCGATTGTTGTTATTGAATATGATTATGTTAGCAATTTGCATAGAGTTATCATTGCTTGGATACTTTGTTGGTCATGTGCCACTGGGGCTTGGGTAAAAATGGTCTTATAACCTCATGGTTGGGATTACATCAACACATATAGGTTGACAAAAGTTGTCCTCCTCTTCTCCTTCATGGATAAAGAATGTCATTGCCATTGTTGCTTGTGAACTTTGGGTTTGTAAAATCCTTGGGTTGATGGCTTTTCTGTTGAGCACATGACCTAGTTGTCTTGTTCTAATTGGGTCGAGTTACTTGAATTGCCCATGCATTTTTGGCATGGTTTAGAGAGTATTTTTGTGCCAATTATAGGGTTTATTTGTCATGAGTTCCCATGATTTTTCAATCCTAGAGCCTAGAAAAAGGTTTCTGAGAGTCAACTGGTGTAAGTATTTGAATGAGTTTTTCCTCATTCAAGTAGGGGTCAAAATGATGAAACAACTTGTGAGATACAAACCCATCCAATATTTGATTTAGGTGTTGGAGTCCATGTAAACAAAACCATGATTCTAAGCAAAGACTTGGCCTACTAACACCAAAAAAAATTGAGTGGTTTTACAATAATTCATGAACTTGAAAAATGTAAAGGCCTACTAACACCAAAAATATTTAAGTGGCTTTACAATAAAGTCCTCATAGTCCTTACATTGAAGGAACATGCATTAGCAAAAACGATCTATCCAAAAGAATATGAAGAAAAATAGAACAAGGAAAATGAGGTTCAAGATTAATTTTGTGATGCTTCAAGGATGCCTCTAGTCCTTCCATGTTCTTAGAGAAATTTGATAACAAATGACATATTGTGCACAAAAGCTTGGCCAATATTTAACAAATTGCTTCCCTTCAATGTTTGCTCCTTGTTGAACATTTGGAGTAGAGAAATGCTAAAGGGTTTCAGACTCTTGTTACTTTTGTTTTTGTTTACATTGCATCTTCTTGGGACTTTGATTCTACTGCATTTGTGAGGCTTTGTTATTGTTATTTGCAAAATATATCCAATGTGAAAGAGCTTGTCTTGCTCTCATGTTAGTTGATAACAAACTGATTCAAAACTAGGCATTTTACTAGTGTCAAAAGCTTATTTAATAGGCCCTAAAATGTAGAAACAAACATAATTTACTATCTTTCACCAAAGATTAGAAAGAATGGCAAGTATCATATGATCATCAAAGTTCTTCATACCATAGTTTTTAAGTAAAATTCTCAAATTCTTAAACCATGACATGTGGTCTTCAAATGTGATCAAAATTAGCAAGATCTAAAGCAATACATTCATTATTCATTAACATATTGCTTATGTCATAGGGTTAAATGTACATAAACAAACAATGTAGTAAGTTTTTCCAAGTTTAGAAAGAATGGATATTATCACATAATCATGAAATACTTCCAGTTTTGACTTGGAATATATTAAATCAAATCATGTAAATGATGTAAATACGCTAGTATAAATTCTTAATGTGGAGCTCAAGGCCAAGGCTCAACTAGTGAATGACTAGGTATGTATAATGTAAATATTTTTATATGAACTGTGTGGTTGGATTATCATGCCAATCTGAAATGCTATGTAATTATTATGTTGGAAAATAATGAAATGGAAGAAGATGGATGTGTAAAAAGAGCACTAGAGGGGCTATGATTCCACTTGAGTGGAAGAGGAAAAGGGGCCTATGGGAGATTAAATCCTCTAGCTAAGAGTCAACCTTAGAACTCATCCATTTGCTTCCATGTGCTTTACATGAGCCAATTACTTCATTTTTTACCGTTTTACCCAATCATTGAATGCACGTGTGAGGTTGGCGTGGAAAGTCTTCTCATGTAGTTATGGAAGCATGCGATGAATATCCTTCTATGACTAATGTAAGATTCCTCTCTCTTTCATGTTTAGAAGTTATGACAACTATCTTTTCCACCATTCTTCATTATGCAAATTTTTACCAGTAGATTGTACACTACACATAATTGCCGTTTTGTTGTTCATTACCAATTAGTAGACTATGTAAGCCCGACAATTCAAATTGGAAATATAGCTGCAGATTTGTGAGAAATTAGATGGTTGTAGGAGAGCATAGAGGTTGGGAAAGCTAGGAAGTTGTACCTGTTGAGTTTTGCTACTCTGGAATGTTTAATAAGCCACAAACTAATGTTATAGAAGGTTCTCCAACAACATATATCAGATTGGATTCTTACTGCAAACACTGGTAAGCACTGCAAGGGTTGGATTTTCTAAGGGAACCGTGAATTAGTGAACGTGAATGCCTTCCTTGTGTTGTGTGGGGAAGTTGGAAGGAGTGCCATGGTTGTGATGGCTGAGTCAGATCTCTGTAGAGATCTGGATGAGCATTTAGCTAAGCATTGAGAGTAGCATGGGTTGTAGGATGAGAGAGAACCATTGTAGGTGTTCCCTTAGCCTTGGTGGCCTCATAGCTCAGCTTGGGGATGGCCTTGTAGCACAAAGAGTATATGCTCGACAGAGAGCCTACGGTTGGGTGGAAAATTGCTCTTACATAACTAGTTGCTTGGATCTTTTTTGTTTAAAGATAAATACTCTCTTTGTATTTAAATGCGCAATGTTTTTATTTTATGTGTTATATGTTGTAATTGCATGACGTGTGTGATGTGGATAGAGTTTATTTCCTTTGTGTTTTTATTTTACATCTACACACACATTTTATATTTATGAATTTCGTAATATGCCCAAGGGGCGAAATTTAGAGGCCCAAAATTCGTAAATCTTGTTGGTTAAATTGATGGATGGGGATGTTACAATCATCAAAGTTCTTTGTAACACAGTTTGTAAATAAAAGTCTCAAAATCTTAAACCTTGACATTTGGTCTTCAATGCAATCAAAATCAACATGATATATAACAATACGCTCATTATTCTTTAACAAGCTCAATTTTTATTGTGTTTACTAAAGAATTGCTCAACTTTAGTCCAAGCTATATTAGGTTTGTTGACCTCTTCAAAGATGGAACTTCATATCTTCCAAATTGGGCACTCTGATGACTCCATGGCCTTCATGACTTTTTTTTGTACATGGTTTTCTCCAAAAATCCAAAGGTGCAATTTGTATTCCCAAAGTAATCCTCCACAATCCCTTACTTCTCAATAGAAATTCCATATGATATTTCCATAAGAAATAATTAGTAATAGTTATTTCTTTTTATTTGAACTAACCATATGATTCAATGAACACAAATCAAGTGACTATATGGAAACATATTACACAACTGTAAAGTATGTAAAATTATTTCACTTAAAAAAGGGGCACTCAAAAACGTGTTTAGAATCCAAATGATCAAGATATGTTTCCTTTAAAGGTTTAAACATTTAGGATTAGACGATAACTTCTAGAAAACTATAAACTAGCAAGTACTTAATAGTGGAATTTCTAGAATCCAACCACAAAAATGCATAAAGGATAGAAAAACACAACACACAACAATCACATTGAAAGCTAACACAAAATGAGAAAGTTATGCCCATTTGAAACTCACCACAAAAAAAACATAACCACAACAGAGAGGGCTATCCTTGGTGTTGATGTGGTAATGTTGATTAGGAAGGTTGAGTGACAACATTGACGCGGTTGCTAACGTGGTATTGTTGCGGAAATATTTAGGGATGGAAATATTTAGGGATGGCACATCTTAGATGACACGACATCTCAATTGACATGGAATTCTTTGTAAGTGACATGTGGCATAAGACATGACATGGAAATTCTATGTGTCGTATTGATATACCTTTCTCTATCAAGGTGGTAGTATGAAATGCTTGTGTGTAGCCCATATGGTGGTCTCATTATCATGTTTCTACGTGCGGTAGGCCACATGGCTATCTTCATGGCACTTGTGTAAAAAATGGTCCATGGGTGAATGGCTTAATTGTTGTTGGTAGGCCTTTTGTGGGATTAGCAAGGTAACATCCCTCATGGACGTAGCCTCCAAATTATATTGGAGAATACCAATACTTGTCAAAAATTTCCTTGAAATATTTAAATAAATTTTTTATAAAACAATGTGTCTTATCATTATTCACCTAGATGACCACACATGGTTGCAAAGAAATCTTTAAACCCAAGGCAAACAAAGGCATGTTTCAACGAAAAAAAAGAAAGATCTCATCATAATGGACATTTCAATTGCAATGTAAGGGTCCCTCCATGTCACACACATATGTTCAAAATGGAATAATAATCTTGGATTTTCAAGAGCTAACCATAGGACCTCTAAGATTTGATTCCAAGCACTAAAAGAAGGGTCACGATCTTCTGATACTCAACACAACTTCTAGGTTTGATCATGAAAACAATGAATATTTTCATTTTTCCTGCTAATAGAATCGTAAAATCAAAGTTTCTTGAACTCCCTTAATTCAATATGTTATTTCTACCGGTGATTTCATGAGTTGAATTCCCGGGCTTTGTTAAAACACCCTTTGTAATTTAAAAACACGATTTTTAACAAAATCGTTATCAACACTTCTTGTGAAACTCCGATATTCATCCTGTGAATGTGGATTTTGGCCCAAACAACCTGTTGGTTGTGGAGCCTGATCTTCTAGATTCATAGATGTTATTTAGTCGTTTTTGTACCCTAGGTTTACTGTACACTTGTTCCCCAACTTTGGGGTTTGGGGGCAACGCCCCCGAGATTTTTTGTTGGGATGTTTGTTGGTCAACAGTTTTGCGAACCCATGGTATTGGGCTAACCATAGTATTTTCCCAAGGTATTTCCCCAATAAAAGAAAAGCATTGTAATACGGCTGGGTATGGCATTGTATTGTATTGTAAACAATCTTTGTGATTGTGTGAGAGAGACTGTGAGAGCGTGAAGAGGAAGTGTAGCGATATTGCTGCAGGTTGTATTCCTTCATCTTTCTGGATGATAATAAAAGGACTGGCAATTTCTGTGTGGACGTAGCCCATCATTTGGGTGAACCATGTTATATCTGTGTCTCTTTGTAATGTGTTTAATGTGTTTTGCATCTTGCTTAATGATTGAACTGTATAATTGTTATTGCTCTGCGGTCCTGTTTTCTAACACGACCCCAATGTTGCAACCTTTTGATCTGATACCACTCTGTCATGTCCCCTCCCATCAATCCAACCCATGGAGGGAACACGAACGATGTGCGGGGTGCTAAATGTTTTCCCCAAGGCCATATTACAAAGTTCAATAACAACTAAATGTGCGTGCAGATGCATGAATATAAACACAACATAATTAAAACTTATTAATGCACACACAACATGAAATTACCAACATGTTCATCATAAGCGTAACAACAAAATAATGCACATAATTAAATTCATTCTCAAGCTATTCACATGCATTCAATTTCAAAATTCAACTGGACTAATTTATTCAATTTGACATAAACAAACAGACATTCATAATACATAAAATTGACATAATCAGAGACATTAGCTAAAACTTATCTTTCAATTGGAGATGTCAAAGCAATGTTCCACCCAACAGTAAGTATATGTCTAGCCTGTATTTTTTTCAACTGAGAGACCACCCCCAAGCTGAGATATGTATTCACTAAGGAGGAACTACTAAAGCTAATTCAACCATAAGGACACATATTCATGCTAAGCCAAAACACAAGGTTTGTCAAGCATGTAGGGAGGCAGGGAAGGAGATAACTAATCTAGTGAGCTCAACCACAGAGCTATAGGCATCTCAATTTGGATTCAGACAACCTTGGAACCCACAATACATGCCACACCCAACACAAGAAAGGCCCCATTCTCTACTACATAGTCCTTCAGGAACCCCTTCCCTCTAATGCTCTTCAAGGTGGGCATAGAAAGGTCAAAGATGCTAAACCTCTATAGATTCTTTCCTTCACTGGGTTTATCAAGAAATTTTATCCTTTGATCTCACTCCCACTTCAATCCACTCTTGGATTTTTCCAATTATGGCCGCGTGTCTGTCAATTATGAAATTCCACTTTCAAGCTTCCAAATCTGGGCCCTCCTATGTTTTTAGGGATTTTGGAACTCTCAAGTCCACCCTAGGGTTTATGTCTATGGATTCCCCATTATATTTTACTTCTCCTAGGAATTTCTAGGTGGTTTTGGCTCTTCAAAACGTGGCTTATTTCAAAGTTGTGATTTTTGCAAATTTCACTGTTGGGAATGCATATCAAACTGAAATTGATGTCTGGTTGTTCAACAATGGAATGTGGATGATGGAAAACAAATTCCCATGACGAATAATGACTTATGGCTCAATTAAACCATGCCCATACTCATCCATACAATTTTTTGAGTTTTCCCATTCTCCATTAATGCATGAGCTGATTTTTTCAGCTACTTTCTTACAACAGAAATAAATGGCACCATCGCTAGTCAAGATGGTTCCTCAAGATTGCATTTGGAAACACAAGGTTCAATCCTACAACCCCTCACTTATCCCTAGTGGATACACATAGCTCCCTAATGTTAGTTTCTTCTATAGCCAACTCTTGGTATATTATTTGCATAAAAATATTTACATGTTTTTACAATTTTCCATGGCTTACTAGCACATGGATAACAAAATATAAAATACTTTCCTTTTTAAAATACGAGCATTTACTATCAAGACCTTGGCATTGATCTCCACGCTGGGAATCATACATCGCATATACACAATATTTACATATAAAGCCAATGCATTCTAAGGGTCAAAATGGGGTTATTACACCTAAGAAGAAATTTAACTCTCCAAACAAGGACATTTCAAATTCACTTTGCATATCCTTGGAAAACTTAGAACTCATCTTGTCATCATCACTTCCAAAGATGATGTCATCTACATAAACTACAACAATAATCATATTGCCTTGATCCATATTTATGTAGATATTACTATTTGCACTTCCTTTCTTGAATCCCTTTTGTTGTAAGTAATCATTGAATCTTAAGTACCAAGATCGAGGAGCTTGCTTGAGTCCATATAGAGCTTTCTTTAGCTTTCATACATAGTATTTATTTTATGATAGGAGGAACCCATTTAGTTGTCTGATGTAGACATATTCTTCTAATTGTCCATTTAGAAAAGTGGATTTCACATTCATCTGATATACTTTATTTTTTTACAACATGCATAAGCCAAGACCATTATGATAGCTTCCATTCCGACAACATGAGAAAATGATTTATCAAAATCTATTTCTTCAACTTGGGCATATCCTTTTCATACTAGTCTTGCTTTGTTTTTGGTTACCTATCCATCTTCATTGAGCTTGTTTATGAAAATCCATTTTGTTCCAATCACATTTTTATCCTTTGGTCTTGGTACCGATTTCCATGTTTCATTCTTCTCTATCTGATCTAGTTCTTCTTCCAAAGCGTTGATCCAATGGCATCATTTATTGCTTCTTCAAGCAACTTGGTCCAATTTTGGATAGCAAGGATAAATTCTCTTGCTCTAACATCTAAGCTTTTCTACTTTTGGTTTGTATTCCAACACTTCTTTCCCCAATAATTATATATGTAGTATGATTCTTTTGAATATTGATGTTAGGTGTCTTGAAAGGTGTTTGTACATCTTGTTGAGTCCCAGAAGGAGTCTAAATATTTTGATGCCTATTTTCCTATTGTTCTATTTATGATTGCTCTTCTTCTTATTCTTCTTCTTCAAACTTTGGTTCTTCAATTTTTTTTTTCAAAGGTGTTAGAAGCTTTGCTTTCCTTCTTTGGTGGGTTGAGTTCATCAAATTTCACATTGATCCTTTCCACTATATTATTGAGTCTTAGATTATAACACTTGTAGGCTTTTTTCTTGCAAGAATACCCAACAAATATGCCTTTATCTACCCATGAGTCAAATTTTCCAATCTTCTTATCATCCCGTTTTATATAGCACTTGCTTCCAAACACTGAAATGTTTGACATTGGTTGGTCCACCTTTCCACAGTCCATATTTTGTTTGATCATTGTTACTTATAAGCAATGCTTTATTCAATACGTGAACAATTGTATGTACTGATTGCACCCAAAATATATCACCTATCTTGGAGTCATTCATTATGGTTCTGGCCATTTTTTTATATAGTTTTGTTTTTCCTTTCCACAAATCCATTTTTCTATGGTGTTCTAGCTGCTGAAAATTCCCTTTCTATTCCATGTTCTCCACAAAAATTCTAGAATTCATTTGAGGTGAACTCACCACTATTTTATGATCTTAAGGTCTTGATTTTCAAATCAATTGCATTTTCAACCATTTATTTGAATAACCTGAAACATTCGAATGCTTTTGATTTCTTGTTGAGAAAGCACACCCATGCCATCCTTGTATAGTCATCAATCATAAACATGAAATATTGCTCACCATTCAGTCCTTTTGTCTTCAATATCCCCATAAATCAATGTGAACAATGTGCAATGGCTTTGTAATGGAATACTCATTTGTATTGAATTCAACTATTGTTTGTTTCCCATGCTGACAATGCTTGCATTAAGTGATAGCAGGTTTTGTAATTTGTGGAATTTCTCTTACAACTTGTTAGGCTTGCTAATCTTGATAAGATTGTCAAAATTTATATGACCCATTGTCTTGTGCCAAAGCCAACTTTCATCTTCTTTACCTAGATAACATTTTCCTTTCCAATTTCAATCAAGTTGTAAATGTTGTTTGTAGTTCCAGTTATTGTTGCCACAAGTATGATTGATCTTTTTCTCTTGTTTTCACAACCTTCTAAATTGAATAAGATTGCATGTCCTTGATCAGAAATTTGAATAACACTAAACAGATTATACTTCATGTTTTCAATGAGTAGAACATTTTCTACCAAGGTATCTTTGTTCCCAAAACTAATTGTACCTTTTTCCACAATTCTGGTTGAGTTATTATTTCCAAATGTGTTTGATCCATCCCTTTCTTTCCTTAACGACACGAATTTGGTTTTATCATATGTCATATGTTTTGAGCATCCACTATTGATACACCATTAAATTGTATTGCTTTGAGATTGCAAGGCAAGTCCAAATTCATCATTTTGCAAAACGTTTTGCTTCTTTACCTGAGTTCTCTTTTGTTTTGGAAACTGGCTAGTTTCCTTTGACAGCACTACCATCCTACTTTTGCAATTTCTACCCGTGTGTCCAAATTTGTTACATTTATATCATTCAACTTCATAATTCAAAGCCCCAAGTCTATTATAACCTTTGTCAAAATTCCTACAAGAATTAGGGGAGCTTCAAGATTTAAAATGGGCCTTATAAGGAAAATAATACAAAACGAGTTAAAAAATTTTGAGGGGAAAAAAAGAAAACTTTTTTCTTATCGTATTTTTGACATATATCCTTATCGGTTTACCCAAATTTCAAGTTTGGGCACACTTTGGATGTGGAATTCAATTTCACATCCAACCCATACCCACACTGTATACTCTCGAGGTACCCATGGCATGAAAAAAAAGAAAATTTCAATAAAAAACATATTTAAATATTTAAATACATTTGTATTGAAATTTCCATTTTTTCATGCCATGGGTACCTTAGAAGTATGGAATGTGGTATGGGTTGGATGAGGAATTGAGTTCTGCATCCAACGAGTATCCAAAATTGAAATTTGAGTAAACCGGTATGGAGATATGTCAAAAATACGATAAGAAAAAAGTAGATGACTCAAGAATGACTAAGTCTTCTATGTAAAAGGTTAATCCTCATGTGTTGAGGCGAATACTTTGATATGTGAAAGTGATGATGTTGTACAATCTCATTGGAAAATGATAAGGACTTGTGTGTCAAGTTGGATCTTGATATGTTGAGGTGGACCTCTTGTGTAGAGGTGATGCTTTTCATGTCGAAGCATTTATGTTGTGTGATATATTACTAACCATGATCATTCGAAATGGATAAAGCTACCATGTCTCCTCTAGAGACTGACCATCTCTAGAGTGAATTACTTTAGCATATGACCACTTCAAACGAGAGTAATATAATATGATCACAACATTATAAAAATATTCCTAGTATAATTGATATGATAGATAAATTAAAGTTAGAGCATATGGACCATGCAAATAATATAAGAGACAAAGATACAATGCATAGAGAAAAAAGAGAAATTGAAATTTCTCATGCAAAGACTTCAGTTAATTAAATTGAATTCAATTTGTTAAGCTCCAGTTTAATTAACAATGTATGCCTCCGTTAATTAAAGGAGAACTCACATTGGTCACTTCAATAAATCAATCAACATGATTTCAATCAAGAAAAGTTAACTAAAGTGTTAATAAAAATGAATTAGTTAACTAAAGTGTTTTGCATGACGACACTTTATTTAAACTAAAAGACAACACTTTAGTTAAACTAAAAGACGACACTTAAGTTAAAATACGACACTTAAATTATGACACTGGAGTTACAACACTTGCATGATGACACTTGAGTTAGCATCCTAAATAAGCGATCTTACATCCAGTTAGAATGCGAGCTCATCTTGAAGTTAGTAGAGCATGATTTAATGTCAAATATGAAAGGAATTGCACATTGTGTTATGTAGCATTTAAGGAACCAAAGAGTAGAGCTATTCTCAAAAGAAGGCACTCATTGTATTTTGCATGGGATCCTAATTCCCGTGCAGTGATTCACTACATCTTGCATGGAACTTATTTTGGGAAATTATTGATGTGTCAGACACATTGCAAAGTTGATATGGTTGATCCTTTGTCTCTATTGCTTAGTATTTACACCCGGGGTGTTTATTCTCTCTTATCTTGCACTTGGGGTGCTGAAATAAATATGCTATTGTAAAAGAAATTCTCTATTATCTATCATTATTAAACTGAGAATATTTGATGGGGTTTTTCATCCTCATTGTTTTGAGGGTTTTCCCCAGGGCACGTCTTGTGTTATGGTTGAATTTTTATTGTCTATGAATGGTTCATTGATTTCAAGTATTTGGTATTTCTGGCACTTAAAGAATTAAAGATCAAAGCTCAACAAATATTCAACATGGTATAAGAGTTAAGGGCATGAAGGAGCTAAGTTTTGAAAAGCAAGCTTGAGCTTACATATATAATGTGAAGTTGAGTAGAGCACTTGAAGACTAGTAACTTCAATCTTTGTGAGACCGGAAGACTGACTTGAAGGCACCTCGAATTTGAACACTTGGAAGGTCAGGATTCTAAACATCCTAGAAGAGCATGACCTTGATGGATAAAAATCCAATGTGGTGGAAGAACCTACATTTAATGCAAGGTGCACTACCTTCAAGAGGAAGCGGATCATCTATGATTCAATGGAAGACAACTTGATTTTGGTGATTATTCCATTGAAGACCACAAATGAATGATTCGATACTTTGAAAAACCTCTATGAGAAGAAAACCTTTCTCTTACACCAAGGATGAAGAGAGGATTGATGAATTCGAGGTGCATAACAATTTCTCCATGCAATGATTTAATATATTATGCATGAGGATTCCTTCACCCATGTAGATATTATCTACCTCTTGCATGGGACAAAATTTGCAAGATAAGATGCAATGAGCTTTTGTCAAGAAAGAAGATCAAGATCTAAGGACTCCATTTATCTATGCAAAGACACAAAGATCAAGTGGGATCCCACAAATCAATAAAAAGACAAAAGTATTTGTATTTTAATTATTGATTTCTCTTGTAAATCAAATCTGAATGTTTTTT
This sequence comes from Pseudotsuga menziesii, assembly GCA_001517045.1. NCBI lineage: Eukaryota > Viridiplantae > Streptophyta > Pinopsida > Pinales > Pinaceae > Pseudotsuga > Pseudotsuga menziesii. The sequence continues at coordinate 135,048 of LPNX010556796.1, forward strand.
TTATAAATATATTTTATTACAGTTATATGCAGATATGTATTCCTAGAATTAGGAAGTATATTATAGTATAACATGATGAGCATATGTTATAGTTTTATTTTATTGGAGAATAGTAAAACCTCATGTAGTACATGTTATGATTGAGTAAGTAACATATAGTGCTGCATACCATTCCATGAGATATGGATGGAGGTTGTGCTAAAAAATTGGTTAAAATGTTTGCATGATTGTGTGAACTATTGTCTTTGCATTGAACTATTCAGATGGTTTATTTTCATGATCATCTAAATTTGACTAAATTTGGTTTGTAGGGAAATTCTATTAATACCAACAAAGAAGAATGAAAAATATGAAGTCACTTTGGTTACAAATCCCATATTCGAAGGAAAGAAGAACACATAAGCTTCTAGGAGAAGATTAGAAGCACCCATTCTATTCTAGAAGACTCCAAAAAACGTTTTTCACTGGTGAAGAACATTTGAAGATTTTTGGTTGTCATTCATGTACAAAAATAGAAGAGGATAATGATGGATGATCTAGATTTTGATCCCCCCTATTCAGATGTTGAGAGGGAGAAGCTAGAATAGTCCTCCGATTTGCTAGCTCTTGAAGATCCACTAGAACTAGTTGAAATATCACTTGATGAACCTCCTACTAAGAGGAGACATGGTGCCAAGACATTCTATAAGAGGAAAAAAGGCATGGAGCATCATTAGGCTCATTTAGAGAGCGAAAGAGACATGAAAGATACTCAGGGTATGTTGCATTAATGAGTCGCATCCATGACTCGGAACCTTCCTCCTATGAAGAATTTTCTAAGCAACAAGTACGAAAAATTCCATGATAATCTATTACAAAGAATGATGTCTGAGAATTTGTTCCTAAACATGAGGGGAAGTCCATAGTAACTTCACCAGATGGATATAAAAACTGCCTTCCTCAATGATGATGTTGAGGAATAGGTTTACATACAACAACTTGAGGGATTTTTAATGCCTGGGAAGGAGTCCCATGTATGCAAAATAAAGGAAGCCTTATATGGGATTAAGCACGCCTCTTAGGCTTAGTATTTGATTTTGAAACCTATCTTGAGAGATTGAGCTTCTTTAAGAGTGAATCTATTCCAAACATGTACTTCAAGATTATGAAGAGAAAAATTTTGATATTGGTTTTCTACGTTGATTTTTTTGTTCCTTACTAGAGAGGAACAACAGATAGTTCGGTTCAAGAGGGAGCTCACTTTTGAGTTCGAAGACTTGAGCCTTATGCAATACCTTCTTGGTCTTGAAGATTGACAAATGAAATATGAGATTTTATTATTGCAAGGTAGTTACACATTTCATGTGTTGCGAAGGTCTGGTATGATGGATCACAAATCCATGACTACTCCCAATGGTTTCTAGTTTAGGGAAACTACATGAGTCATATTCTGAGTCAGATCCAGTGGATGCTACCATGAACAGGTGTGGAATAGGTACCTTATTGGTTCCTTAGTGTATTTGATACATAATAGACTTGTTGTATGTTATGTCGTGAGTCAGATAATGTCTAAACCTAGACATAGACATTGACATTGGATTTCTACTAAGCATGTACAGGTACATTCTCTTATGGACTTAGATATGCCTCTAGTGGTGAGGTAAAGTTAGTTGGTTATGCCAACTCCAATTAGGATGGTAGTATTGCGACTAGTACTAAGAAAAAGTATATAGTGGTTAGTACTAAGGAAATAGAAGCGTATTGCAGCTAGTACTACAGAAGCAAAGTGTATTACGACTAGTACTACAAAAGAAAAATATATTGCGATTACTATTACTTGTCGAGAAGCTATGTGGATTAGGAATATACTAGTTGGGTTTTTTAGGGAAAAAATTAATACTACGCTTATTAACTATGTTAAACAAAGGTGTATTAAGCTCTTAGACAACCCTCAAAGATGAAGTATCACTTCATCAAAGACATGCTCAAAATAAGTGCCTCAGTACATTGGCATTGATGAGAAGATTGCAGATGTGTTGACTAAGCCTTTGCTAGTGACGAAGTATAGGTACTTCTGAGACATGATTGGCGTGGAAGAGATTGACTCCCTCACTAAGAGGGAGTGTTAAATTTATAGCATCATGAGTCATTCTCCAAGCCAATATTGTGTGTCAAGATTTGGCCTCATGTGTTGAGGTAGGGTGCTTGAGTTAGACTCCGGAACTTGGATTATAATTCTTGGGTTGGAATCAAGAATGAATAATACTTCTATATAAATTTTAATCCCCATGTGTTGAGGTGAATAATTTGATACGTCAAAGTGATGATGTTGTACAATCTTGTTGGATAGGGCTAAGGACTTATGTGTCAAGTCAGATCCTAGTGTGTTGAGGTGGACCTCTTGTGTAGAGTTTATGCTTTGCATGTTGAAGCATTAATGTTGTGTGATGTATTAATAACCATGGTAATTCGAGATGTATAAAGCTATTAGGTCTCCTATAGAGACTGACCACCTCTAGGGTGAATTACTTTAGCATATGACCACTTGGAACAATAGTAATAATATGATCACAACATTAGACAAATATTCTTAGTATAATTGATATGATAGATAAATTAAAGTTAAAACATATGGACCATGCAGATAAGATAAGCGATACAGATAAAATGCATAGAGAACAAAGAGAATTTGAGATTTCTCAGGAGAAGACTTCAGTTGATTAAAGTGAAACTGATTTGTTAAGATTCAGTTTAATTAACAATGTATACCTTAGTTAATTAAAGGACAACTCATAGTGGTTACTTCAGTAAATCAATCAACATGATTTCAGTTAAGAATAATTAACTAAAGTGCTAATAAAAAGGAACTAGTTAACTAAAGTGTTTTCCACGACAATGCTTTAGTTAAACTAAAAGATGACATTTAAGTTAAAATATAGCACTTAAGTTATGACACTGGAGTTACAACACTTGCATGATGACACTTGAGTTAGCATCCTAAATAAGTGATCTTACATCAAGATAAAATGGGATCTCATCCTGAAGTCAGTAGAACATGATTTAATGTCAAAGATGAAAGGCATTGCAAATTGTGTTATGAAGGATTGAAGGAACTGACGAGAAGATCTATTCTCAACAGAAGGCACTCGCTATGTTTTTCATGTGACCCTATTTCCCATGCAGTGATTCACTACATCTTGCATGACACTAATTTTGGCATGTTATTTATGTGTTGGAAACATTGCAAAGTTGACATGGTTGATACTTCTTCTCTATTGCTCAATATTTACACATGGGGTGTTTATTCTCTCTTATCTTGCACCTAGGGTGTCGAAAGAAATCTGATATTATAAAAGACCTTCTCTGCTATCTATCATTATTATACTGAGAATATTTACAGGGGTTTTTCATCCTCATTTTCTTGAGGGTTTTAAAACATAGTACATTTTGTGTCATGGTTGAATGTTTAATGTGTATGAATGGTTCATTGATTTCAAGTATTTAGTATATACACACTTAAATAATTAAAGTTCAAAGTTCAACAAAAAATCAAGAAAAATAACATATGTTAAGGAAAATGTTTTAGTACCTGGATGTAGGAGGTCTTCTAGTTGGTGTAGATATTCTAAAGCCAGAACCATGCAATCTTGTTATTGCTGATGAATGATTCCATGCATGATCTTCTTTAGGAATCTTTTATGCAAATGATTTCTATATATCAAAACCTTTTACAACACATATGTAACTTCTTTGTCTTTCTTTATATTCAGTCATCATAGAGCTTGAAATCTCATCATTTCGTTTGTATTCAAGACCATATTTATCATGGAATGGGATTTGGCTACTAATAATTTCATCCAATGTTTTGGTGTTGTTACCAAGGTTCCATTGAATATCCTTCTTCCGTGATTCCTTTCTGAGAGAAACTATCTCTTCCTCCATCTATTTCTGCATCTTCTCCTTTTCTTCTAGTTTTGTTCTAAGTGTTTCTTCAATCACCTTGGCTTCTTCCAATTGGACTTTTAGATACGTATATATATTCTTTGTCTCCTTAGGGTTGCCACTAGATTTTTCCTTCAGTTCATCCAACTCCCTTTTAAGTATCTTGTTTTTCTTCTTTTCTTTCTTTATCTCACTTAAGGCACTGATTAATTTTGTGTCAAGGTTTCTTTCTCCTTCCACATAATCTTCCTCACCATGAACAACAGTTTCTTCTAATGCCATGAAAAGCACTTTTCTTGAGTCATCATCACTATCATCCTCTTCAATGCATGAGGACATATCCTCCTTTGAATAGAAACTCTTCCTTTTCACAAATTTCCTTTTCCTTTTTTGATATTTATTTCTTTTAGGAACATCTTCTTCATTATTATCTGCCCCTTTTGCATAGGGAAACTTCAAGGAAAAATGATGAATTTTACCACTTTTGAAGCATAAAAGAGCAATCTTACCTTTTTACTTGCTGGTTCCCCTTTTCAAACTTCTCATGAAGTTTTCCACATCTTCATCATCCGAGTCATCACTGCAGTTGGAGCATTAAAAATATTTTTCATTTTGCTTGTTGTTCCTAGTCTTCTTGGAAGCCTTGAAAGCTTCTTCCTTTCTAGTCAGATTCTCTTATTCTCTTCCCATTTCATGTGCTGTAAGAATTCCATGCAATTCATCCACTTATAAAGTGTTTGGATCTTCACTTTCTTCTAGGGAGGAAATATTGGAATTGAACCTCATTGGAAGAGCTATGATATTTTTCTAAACAATTACCGACTTTTTAATTATTTCTCCTAGACCCCTCATGGTGTTCATGATTTCATTTACTCGAAGAAAACACGTTGCAATGCCTTCATCTTCCTTCATTTTTAGGTGTTTGAATTCTCTTTGATAGGTTTTCGCCTTGGCTCCTTTGACTTTGGAATTTCCTTTGTACACATTTTTAAGCTTGTACCAGACTTCTTTTGCAGAGGTACAATGCATGAATTTGACAAATTTTGAACCTTCTAAACCTTCAAGAATAGAATTCATAGCCGTTGAGTTGCATTCATAATGCCTTCTTTCAGTAGTATCGATGGGAGGATACGTCTTTGCTCTAGTGTATCCAACTACTACAACTTGCCACACCTCAAGTCTCAATTTTTGCAAGAATAACTTTATCCTTAATCTAAAAAATAAATAGATCATGCCATCAAATAATGGTGATCCAAGATTAGAATATTATATGTACTTATCCATGATGATCTATCTTCCTGAGTTTAGACTGTCTTGAAGGAACTGGATTTGATACCAATTGTTGAAAATACTGAGAGAGGGGTGAATCAAGGTTTTGCAATTATCGTCAGTTTAAGTGTTAGCTGTATCATGTAACCATAACAAATGTCATTATAAACCATACATAGTGCACAAGAGATTTAATGTGGAAACCCAAACGGGATAAAAACCACAAAATTCTTGTCATATGTCATGTCAAGGTCACATTCATATATGTTTATCAGCTCCAACTAGAAGGAAGTTCTAACTCCTTGATTTTCTAGCACCAACTAGAAGGAGGCTCCAACCCCCTTATTTACAGGCTCCAACTTGAAGGAAGCTCCAACTTCCTGATTTACCACCAACATTTGTAAGGGAGCTTCAACCCCTTGAAATCAAAGGCTTTAACCTGTCCTTGCCTAGTCTTTCCACCCAATTCATTTTGTTTGTTACTATTCTGTAATGTCAAATTTTACAGATCCGATGTTCGTTTCCTGACATCCAACACTTTCGACTCCCGACTTTTGATGTCGCTGCGAAATTACTGCTTCGAAATTGATCTCCAACACAATTTATTTCTTCCAACTTTCAACTTTTGATTTTCGGCTTTCGATGTCGCTTTAGGATTGCTACTTTGAAATTGTTCTTCAACACGTTTTCTTCTTCTAACTTCTGACTTCTAACGTCGCTTTGGTACTGCTAGTTTGTAATTGTTCTTCAACTTATTTCTGACTTTCGACTCCTGGTTCTTGACTTTCGATGTCACTTCGGAACTGCTAGTTCATAATTGTTCTTCAACTCATTTATGACTTATTACTCTCAACTTCCAACTTCCAATGTCGCTTCGAGATAGCTAGTTCGCAACTGTTCTTCAACACATTTTTTGACTTCCTAATCCCGACTTCTGACTTCCGTCGTCACTTCATAACTACTAGTTCATAACTGTTCTTCAACACATTTTTTGACTTCCATGTTTTTTGGATGTTGACTTTGAACTTCTATCATCATTTCAGATTATAGCTACTTTGAAACTGCAATTTTGATTATTATTTCTGCACATTCATATGCTTGCTATACTTGCATAAAAATCACCTATATACAATAAGTCGAGACTGAAAAAGATATATATGTCTTCAACTAACTTCATCTCATTCTTTGTTCTTTTGCACCTCAGAGCTCCATCCTGCTTGATTGCTATTACCCAAACAATTATTCTTCTCGTAGCACACTTCTTCTCTCGCATCATTCTTCCCAAATCAATGTTATTTATACACTTACGACTTGAAAGATGTGGACTAAATTGATTATGGCTATGTTAGATTATGATACGATCAACCTTATTGGTCCAACCTATCCATTTCTTGACCATAACTTCTGGGGTCACGTGGCATACTTCTCACACTTCAGAGCTCCTTGACCATACCTCCAGGGTTTATGTGTTTGTGCAACCTCCAAAATGGTTCCTTTGACATCAATGACAACTATGCATCATTAGTGCATCAACAATATCCGGGTTTAAGATGGATCTATGCTGGTTTATCCATTTGAGTACATAAGAATGTCGAATTTGATTCGATTGTCATAACTTGACAATATTAGAAAGCTTCATGATATTCTTTAATAGTGTAAGTATTTATATTCAAACTTTAAGCACTAACATCTAGACTTGATGGGATTGTCTCCATTTTATGTAGATTTGATGGAATTGTCTCCATGTATTCGAGGATTATTTAACAAATTATTGTAAGATATTGAGGGGTTTATTTAACAAATTATTGTAAGGTTAAAAAAGGTAAATTCATTTATTCATTTTAATTCTAGATTTATAATGTGTTAAGAAGGATTTAATATTTTGAAGTGCATATCCTTTTTAGAGTGTAAGGTTTTTGATGAAAGGTTTGCATCTCAAAGGATTTGATAGATCTAGAGTTATTATGGATATAAGAAAATATTTTGTAAATCACAACTATTTCTCACCAATAGATAGCTTACAACCTTCAAATCTTTTAATATTTCAATAGCTAAACAATATATTTTTATGCTGATAATTTTTTATTAAAACTTTATATATAGTACATGCTTATGTTTATTGTTAAATTTAGTTATTTTTCCTGATTTTTTTAAAGTGACATGTAAGTTGTAAGTTACAAAAAAAATTACACATCTACCTTGAACCCATCGAATAACATGACAGACAAATAACTTCAATAATACAACCATTCTACATACTATTGCCTTTCCATTAAGTCCCTTATGAAGGTTGTTATTTAGAACCATTCTTGATTAGGATCCCCTTAACATATTAGTTAAAAATGACGGTAGTAATATGTAGAGAAAGGTAACTTTGTAAAACATAAGGATCTATATGATCATTGGGACCAAAAGTGATGTATGGGCTATCCGTGACAATGTTTCCCACTTGAAATCCTTGAGATCTATCTCCCAAGGGACTATGGTTTTTGTAAAATTCCATGGGATTGAGAGGTTTGCCAAAATTCCAAAATAGAAATCTTTAGACGAGTCCGATGCATTTGTTCAACCAAGTGAAACTGTTTTATTGCACTTTTACATTGGAAGTGAATTGGTTGTTCTGCTTGGACAACTGTTTTAGGAGATGATGTAGGTCGTTCCATGGGTGTAGTTTAAGAAGTTGCTCTTGGTGAATGTGAATGTGTGATCACGGCCATATTATTAGGGATACCAATGAGGAAGGTATTAGAATGTGTAAACCTATTGTATCTTTAGAAGATGGTGGAACATGATTATAATCTCTATTATTGACTTGTTCATGTTTCTCCTATTGTTCTTTTCACTAGCATGTCTAGTAGCTTTACTGTCAAATCTAGCAGTAGAAGACGAATATGATGACTTCCATTTTCTCTTGTAGAATTATTTCTAGATCTAGTAGTAGAAGATGACTATGATGACTTCCTCTGAGATGTTGACGTTGAAGCATATGATCAATATGAAGCTTATCTTTCTGCTGCTGCATACACTAATTGAGTGGAGGAAGCGATGTTGAGCCTAGTCTTTGATTATGTGTTTACATAAATTTGTTAGCCATTGATTGTAATTCTTTTGGCTGAAGTCTTTGGAATGAATTGGTTTCCTAATGGTGTACACTTTGGACATGATCCTCACAAGATGAGAGTTCCTACGTACTTCAATGTCAAACATGGATTCTTATTTTACAGACACCAATCTATTTTCCTTAACTAGGAACCTATTGTAAACTCTATACAAGGGTTTTCTGCCTTTATTTTGTGATAGTCTAATGTCAAGAGTTTAGGAATTTAAAAATGATACTAATCAAAATGGTTGGAATAGTGGTTTTTTATTAAATCCATTGATATAATCAAATTTACAAAATATATATATATATATATATATATATATATATATATATA
>LPNX010556813.1:0-30000 GCA_001517045.1 Pseudotsuga menziesii
ACCAAGCCCTGGGGGCTTGCTTAAGCCCATACAATGACTTCTTTAGCCTGCACACAAGAGATGGGTTAGTAGAAAATCCTTGAGGATGCTGCATGTATATATATTCAGTGAGATATCCATTCAGTAAGGCACACTTTGCATCCATGTAATGTACTTCCCATTGCTTTGAAGCTGCAAAGGCTAAGGCTATCCTGATGGAGTCCATCTTTTCCACTGGTGGAAAGGTCTGATTGTAGTCTATGCCTTGAACTTGTTAGTAGCCCTTGGATACCAATATGGCCTTGTACTTCAGAGGTGAACCATCAGCAGAAAATTTGGTCTTGTACACCCACTTACACTGAACTAGCTTCCTCCCTAGGGGAAGATCAACCAGCTCCCAAGTGTTTCTCTTCTGGAGTGAGCTGAACTCTTCCTTCATGGCTGCTTGCCATCTTGGGTATTTTGATGCATATTCATATGTTTGTGGATCTGATTCAATCATCATATATCATTTCTCAGCAAACATAGGATCTTTCATGCACAAAGCACTCTCAAATTGAGATCTAGTCCTCCTAGGGTCATTAGGATTTATAGCTAGTTCTCCAGCTGCATGAATGGTCTTGGATTCCCATTTTGGCCTTGTAGGTCTGTTAGGATCTGAAATAAAACCATAATCATAAAACATATTAGAATCAGCATGTTCAACTATCTCTTCACTTACATTCAGAGGTTCTGGTGGTCAAGAGGATTCTCCAACTTCCACTGCTGCCAGGGGCTCTTCTTGAAACTGAACACACCTTTCAATGAAGGATTTGTTTGTGCTCAAATTGATCATATTTTACCCTTTTGAATATTTAGAGTAACCAACAAATAGACACTCTTGGCTTTGGGGATGCAAAGCCTTCCTCTTTTCTGTTGGAATTCTATCCCAAGCCCTTGAGCCAAAAATACTGAAATGGGTCACATCTGGCTTGTGCCCACTCCATGCTTCAAAAGGAGTCATACCATCAAGATTTTTATGAGGAACCCTATTCTAGATATAGGCTACACAATTTATAGCTTCGGCCTAGTACTTTGGTGGCAAATTCTTAGCCTCCATCATGCAGGTTGCCATCTCTTTCAGTGATCTGTTCTTCCTCTCAACAACACCATTTTACTGTGGTGTGTAAGGGATAGAATGCTGCATATGAATACCTGTATCTACACAATATTGAATAAAATCATACTTGACATACTCATCACCATTGTCAGATCTGAGGGCCTTGAGTTTCCTTCCAGACTGGTTTTCAACCAAATCCTTAAAGACTTTGAAGAGGCCAAAAAGTTCAGACTTGTGTTTCAAGAAGTAAACCCAGCAACCCAGCAATAGCTGGAAAAGTCATCTATGAATTTCAATGCATATTTGGCCTGACTCATTGACATATGAGGAAATGGGCCAGCAACATCACTGTGGCTCAACTCAAGAGGTGCAGAGGTTCTCTCATGACTAGCTCTCTCAAATTTGTGTTCTGGGTGTTTTCCTAGGATGCAACCTTGACAGACTCCTTTGGAAAACTTAATCTTTGGTAACCTTATGACCATTTATTTTTCACTAAGATTAGAAAGATACTTGTAATTTAGGTGGCCAAATCTTTCATTCCAAAGCTTGCTTGCCTCATTAGCATGAATTGGAAAAGCAGAGGGGTTTGAGTAGGGTAGAAAGTGTGAGAACATGTATACCTTCGAACTATGATTTGCAATTCCTTTTGCAATGACTTTACCACTTGAGATCTCTGTGATCTAAACTTCATCAGGGGAGAATATGACCTTCTTTGGAGACCCTGTGCGGGTCATCTGATACACTGATAAGAGGTCAGAGGAAAGACCTGGAACATACAACACATTGTTGAACTTACCATGGTCAAGATCAATCCTCCCTTTGCCCAAACTTTCAGTGATAGAGTCATCTCCCAGTACTATTGGTGGACCTTTCGACATGTCAAGTGAGGTGAATGCCTCCTTGTTCGAAACGATATGTCTTGAAGATCTAGAATCAATGATGAAACTAGGTGAGCTTGATGTGCCAGCAACCAATGCATGAACTCTCTCTCTGTCTTCTGAGCTTGATCCTCCTTCCCTCTTCTTTGAGCTGTCTGGAAGGGAGATTGCATTCTTCTCCAGGAGTTGGGTCAGCATGTCTATTTGCTTCTTCATGTAGGATCTCTCAGAATGATTTCCCTTACTGTAGTATGCGCACTTGCTCATTTCTCCTTTGTTCTTCTTCTTCTGGTAGTTCTTCTTGGAACCTTAAGGCTCCTCTGGAGACTTGTTCTTGTATCTCTTTTGCTCAGGTGGATTTTTAGCTTTCTTCTTGCTTTCTAAATCCACCCTCGAATCTCCAGCAACCAGAGCTTGGTCTTTGGAAGGTTTGATGGTGCCCATCATCACCAATTTTTCTTGTTCTTGTGTGAGAGATTCCATGAAATATGCAAGGCTAGGCATCTTCCAGGATCGAGCTGTGAACTTGTATTTCTTATCTATTGTAACCTGATGTTTATTCTAGGATGTACTTGTGTCATGTCATGCCCTTATGTTCCTATCGAGAGGATCTATAATGTAAACAAGTCATGTCAAGTCATTGTGGGTGACCCTCTTATTGTCTAAGGGTTAAAGTCCCCACAGTTCCAGAGCACTAGGGTTATTAGACTCTCCTAGAGAGGTCGGTACTAGTAGGGTTTTAGTCATGTCGAGAATTAGTATAAATAGAGAGGTGACCTCTCTATTTATCACACACTCATCCACACTCAATTGTAGCACATAGCTAAGGAAGAGAAAGACACTAGGGCAAGGAAGAAAGAGGTTATTGCTGTCAGGAGATCATCTTACTGTTTTTGGGTTTCACTTCAGTGCTGATTCTATCTCTGAGGAAGTTGCGGGGTTTTCTCCATTTATGGTTTCCCCGAGGAAAAAAATTGTGTTCATTGTCTCTTGTGTTTGATTGTTGTGCTCGTTGTTCTCTCAGTTAATTATCCTAATGAAATGCTAGCTTAATGTTTAAAATCAAATAGGGACCAGCGGTTACAATAGGATGTAACGAGGTTGGATGAGAGCGCATATTGCGTGCAAACACTTGGCAAGGGTGACACTTCTTGACCGCATTAACACAATCTTTGAAGATCGACAACCAAAAATATCCTGCTCTCAATATGTTTTGGGCTATAGAATGCCCAGATAAATTACCACCACTTGCCCCTCCATGGAAACCATTTAGCACAACATCAGCCTCATCATGGGTTAAACAACTATGTAAAATGAAATCTACCCCACGGAGGTACAAAGTGTTATCCACTATAAGGTAGTTCTTAGCTACATGACATAATCATCGTCGCTCATCCCGTGAAAGATGAGTAGGGACCTTCAACATTTACAAATATACATTGATATCCCCATACCACGGGTCCAAAGTTGAGATAAGGAAAATATGCTCATCGACAAATATATCCTCATAAACCTCTTCCTCCTCCAAACTTGGAAAATCAGATATGAGCTCCGCAAAGATCAATGATTTCTTCAATTTCACCGAAACAAATTCGAGATCGAACTCTTGCAAAATAACAATCCATTTATTGTATTTTCCCCCAATCATCATCATAGTGAGGATGAACTGAAATGGATTGATATGAGATACAAACAAGGTTCGATGAAGGAGAATGTAATGTCTCAATCTCTAAACCACATGAATGGTGGCCAAGGAAAGCTTCTCCACATGGGAATAATGGATTTCCACATCAATAATGTTTTGAATCAAATAATATATGACAGGATCGTGGAGCTCCTCATCCTCCTAAACCAAAACCATACCAACCGTCTCCATGGACGCGACCTCATAAATCAAGAAATGATGGATATAGTCAAGTGGACTAAGCACTAAAGCTGATGCTAAGGATTTCATAAGAGCATCAAAGGACTCCTAGGTTCTCTCATCCCAGGAAAAAAAAGTATCCTTCTTTAAAAGATGCATAAAGCCTTTAGTCAAGTTGGCAAAATTAACTACGAATCTTTGCAAGGAATTTTCCATGCCTTGCAAACACTGAAGGTGTCTAATATTACACGGGGCAGAAAATTGAAGTATTGCCTCAACCTTTAAGGGATCGACTCTTATACCCTCCCTAGATACGATGAACCCTATCAAGAAACCAATAGTCATGCAAAAGATGCACTTACAAGGATTTAACCGAGCCTGGTAATGGTAGCATATTTCGAACACTAACCTCAAATGGTACGGATGATGCACTCTCAAATGAGAATGGGAAGCAAGGTCATCCAAATACACTTTGATAATCATTTTGAGATCATGAAAAATTAAGGTCATAGCTCGCTGAAATGTAGCTCCAGCATTTTTAAGGTCGAAAGGAATCTTTCGATATGCAAAAGTACCCTAAGGACAAATAAATTCAATCTTATGTTGATCCTCAGGTTTGATATGAATCTAATTATATTCGAAAAAACCATCCATAAAGGAGAATACCTCGCTTCCTACACACATCCAAAATATGATCAATAAATGGTGTGGGAAAATTATCCTTAGGACAAGCACAATTTAAATCACGAAAATCGGTGCATATACGGATCGCTCCCTTCTTCTTATCAACAGAAACGGGATTTGAAACCCACTCTGTCATGGGAGTAGGATAGATAAAACCGGCTTTTAACATGTTCTCTATCTCAACCTTAATGGTGGGTGCTTTTCTAGGATTCATCGCATGCAAACGTTGTCAAATTAGCTTCGCATTCGGATAGGTCTTAATCTCATGTTTGACAATACGAGGTTTAATACCTAGAATTTCCTCGTATGAACAATAAAATATGTCACAAAACTCTTTAAATATCTCAGTATACTCCTTGATCTCATCAGGGGAACAACTCGCCTCGATGTAGAAATTCTCAACTTTGCTAGGATCACGAGAAATATTGATAGGAATAATAGGTGATAAATTCGCCATGTTCCCATCATCCATATAACTAGGAGAGCTCAATGGAACCGCATGACTACCAATATTCTCACTAAGAATATCCCTAAAGTCATGAAGCTCCATATGATCGAGTTCAAGAAGAAAATATGATTGATGATGTAATTCTTCCCAAGTTGGCTCAACCCTAGACATGGCCTCAATAATAGCTTCATTCGATGGAAAAACATTGTCGAGGCAATCATGTGCATGAGAGGACTCAAATTCCCATGCATGAAGCACATATGGGTCCTCCTCCTCCATCCATGAAGAGGAAGGACTAGGATCTGCAACTTGATCAAGATTTGCTTGATATGCTACAATCATTGTAGGAAATGACACATCCATTTCGATAGGTCCAACAGAAGGACTCGGTGAAGGAAGAATCCAAGGATCTTCCATATGGGTAGTGCGAAAAGACACCGAATTCAATGAGGATGAAGTCCCACCAAAAATAGATCTGATCATAAGAATGGGCACAGTATAACTAAAGGTTCCCATAAGAGACGGATACATACCCACACCCACACTCCCAGTTACTGGCTGAGAATGATCAATAATCAGGATAGAAGTTCCCAACGATGCATTAACACTCGAATTACAGAATTCCATCTAATCAATCGTAACGATATTCCCATTAAATTGAAAGCATACCACTCAAAAGAGAGAAGAGGCTATGACTTGCATACTATACATCCAATTTTGTCCCAGCAAAAGATTGTAGTCAAGGGGCACATCAACCACCTCGACCTCGATCGCGACGGTCTTCCTTCCCAATTGAAAGTTAAGAGAAGGAAGAATCCCATGTGGCCAAAATGATCTACAATCAAAAGTTGTCAATATAGTAGTGGATTGAGACAACTCAGGAGAACCCAAACCCTTCCAACATGACAAAGAAATCATGGAAGTAGTAGCACCTTCATCAATAACAGTGCATTTGACAGTCATATTAAGACATTCTACATGAATCAAAAGAGACATGTAGTAAGGAAAGTGAGGCTATACTCCCATGGTTTCAAATTTGATAACGAAAGAAGAGTTATCATCATTAACCCCAAGAGAAGAAAGTAAAGCTCTCCTCTGCAAAGGACAAGTTTGGAGTACTTCAAGTGCGGACATCGCACAAGGATTTTGGCCAAAATCCTCGACAACGGAATAGTTCTGTGTGGCTCGGGCATTAGTATTGTGCCATGAAAACTTTAGGACTCCCTTGGGAATGTGAGGTGCAACTTTAGGATTATCTGTAGGTTTTTTGATACGCAGAGGGCTCTTAGGTGGAGCGGGTTCCTTTCCAAGGTCCAGTTATGATGAACCGTGATCTTTTGGATGAGTCACAACCTTAGTAGTGTGCACCATGTTGACGCAATCATTACCAGTATTGGCCTCCAATGGATTTTGATCTCCACCCAATGCGCAATGAGGATCAATGGTCCTCGAGTTCATATTTTGATTATTGGGTAAAGGATTAGTTAGCACGGCTGGGCCCTATGCTATGAACCTCGAGGCATCTTCCATATGAGGGCACAAGTGAGTGTGGTGGTCCTGCTTACATAACTTGCAAGGAAACTTTAACTTATGTTTATTCTGCTTGCCCCCCCAGCATTATGAGCATTCTTTTCATTATAATTAGCATTTTCATTCTTATTCCCACCCTTATGATTATTTTTTTCTTTTTTCTTATTCCTTCTAGGTTGTTGGTTTCCCTTCTGGTCTGACAATTACACAGAAAGCACACTCACCGATTGGGTAGGTTGAGATGAATTCATGTCTTTTCTCGATGTGGATTGATTAATTGAGAATTGGCTCACTTGTTTCAGAACCGAATCTACAGGTCTGGTACTTGTACAACCCATAATGCCATTGGCATGTGGCCCAGGCTTGATCTTGGGACCAAAACTAGATCGTGGAGCATTAGGTATAATCTCATACAAAAGTCCAGATTGAGCATAGATCAAATCCAACTCTTGTTCCCTAAAGATTGATTGTTCCTCATTTTGGACTCTGAATGTAGAAACATCCTTCATGATATAAGGTAAACACGACTTGAGGAACCACTCAAGGAGAAATTATGGTGGTATAAAGGCTTTAATCAACCACTTCTATCTACGCCACTCTTCAATATGATCAAAGACATGTGTGGCTTTGTCTTGTCGAAATGTCAACAAGAGTTCTGTACCAATGTTGTAACATATGGGTAGCTGAAAGTGATTGAGGAAATTCATGGCAAGGTCATCAAATAAAATGTATGTCGCCCTTGGTAACTCTATATACCATTTCATTGCAGGATTAGTGACAGTGTGTTGAAATAGCCTCAAATAGATTCAATTGTCATGTAAGGAATTGGAAGAGCACCAAAGGTGAAAAGTAGTGACATGCTCCCTAGGATCTTCTCCATATTTACCCTCGAACTTGGGAATGTCTGAAGGAAGCTTGTTAGGGACGACCGACTAGGTAGGTTCATTAATACTGGATCATTCATAAGTCTCGATAAGTCAAGTAAGTTCAATGTTGCGAGGAAAAGGAGCCTAGGTTGAGATGGTCAATGCCACGCTCCCTAATAGTTCTGGTTCATGTAAAGCTGATTTCTATAAATATCATGGCCTTGGCCATAATAACGTCCTCCCATTTGACCCATATAGGGCTGCATGGAAGCATTGTGATGTGGGGTACCTTGATTATGCGGTGCTACAAAGCCATAATTGGAAGAGTAAGCGGTTTGTTGATACCTATACCCATAGGGTTTATAGTTTTGTCCATACTGCGGTCCATAAGACAGTCCATGAGAAGCTCCATAAGGTGTCCCATGGGATGTCCCATGAGAATGTCCATAGTTATGGATATGGGGAACTCCTTGATATGGACCATAAGACAATCCAAAAACAGGGATATGACCTCCCAACACAATAGGAGGTACTTGACTCTAAGATACTACCATGTGAGTAGTCACAGTACGAACATGTCTAGTAGCAATATTCTGGCCCGAAGGACCACGTGAATGAGGGGAGGAAGGGTTTTCAAAATCACATTTGAAGGAGTAGGGTTCAAGGACAAAGGGACATGTGAAGGAATGTAAGTAGTGTTCCCAATGGTCACTCGTCTCGATTCTGGTATCCTCATATGACTACTAACACTAGGTCTAGGATGGACATGTGAGGTTTCTTCCACTACTGGTATGGAAGGTGCAATGTTACTAGTGCTCCCAAATCTCTTCACATAGAAAGGAATAGGAGTTCCCCCAAGCATAGTGCTAGTTTCAACTTCCGACTTGACACGATGTGCTGGATCGGATGCAGGGATATCAGACATGCCATAACAAACATTACTAGTGCTTGTGCGTTCATAATGAGTCTCGTCGGCTGGTAACCGATACTGGCGACCTATGAATGAGGGATCACAACCAGAATGTGAAGGTATTTCTGGTGAAGGATCATATACGGGAGTAGGATATTCCTCCCCAACCTCATGAGGTGGAGAGGACATCTCTGGAATCTCATCCTCATGATCTCCCATAGTGTGTGAATCAAAGTGAGAAGTAGTCCACCTGGATTGTCTGATTCTTTCTCCCAAAGGAGGAGGATATGTGGAAGGTGAGATTCCCACTAAATCACAAGAACGGTGAAGCACTGCTCCTAAATCCATAATGACTCAAAAAATGAAAAGACTTGATATAATTACACAAACCCTATGCAAACTAGTGTGCACAGAGCATACACCTATAAAATGTAAAGCCAAATCACAAGCAAACAAGGGTAGGATATGTGAGCTCCTGAATGAAGAAGGTATGTCTCACCTAGAAGAGACTTGAGACTCCCACACACAACAAGCGAAGGTTCTTAACCAATTATATTGGCCCTCAACTTCAACGCATATAGAGACTATGTTGTCCGACCCCTACCTGGCCAGGACACTTGCAGAATAACCTCTGCGAAGTACCCCCTCGATAACCTAGGTAATGAAAATAACATCACCTTACTATAATCAATGCTCAAGCGGATAGTCACAGGCGATATTGACCATATGGGTAGCGTATCAAAGCCCAAAACTCTTGAAAGAGCCACCAAATACGAATACAATTCGGGAAATATATTCGGTGCTACTCAGTTACAACTAGGGGTCATCCCAATCATAACCACTCACATTTCCTCGTGCTTAACTCCCTTGTAATAGGAGGATCTCGAGAACACTAATTAATTAAAGGAATTTCACACTCTCACCTGGATAGACACAAATGTTTCGTGTAGTGGTCTTGGAGAATTTACACACAATGAACTATTCCAAGACCCTAAAACCTAGTCTTGTTGGTGCACCCTATAAAAGAAAAGAGTGTAATTCATTTTGTTATGCATTAATTTTAAGTGGCTTATTACTCAAAGGGAAAATAGTCGTGCAACTAATGATGTTATGACGCAACAAGAAGTAAAATGCACACCTAACAATCAATGCAAATGCACTGTGTCAAATGAAGAACATGGTATGCTACTACGTGAAATGCAAAATTTTCCTTCAAATAAATATGCAATCATTCCTATATGAAAATCTGACAAATACTCTCCAAGCAGGCCTAATGAAAGCACCATGCAAATGTAAAATGCAAACAATGCATAATGATTCAAAAAGCAAATGTTTTTGTATTTTTTGAATTAAATGAGATAAAAAGCAAAAGTATGACTCCGCAACCCTCAAAATCTGCAAGCACTGCCAGACAACACCCAAGCAAAGCACCAAGATAAAAGAGACCTAATGCACCAATCCCAAAACAATTAATAGAAAATGAAATGACAAGAACATTTTCAAAAATTTAAACTAAAAAACATCTTTGGTCAGTAACATGGGTGTATATAGACTCCAAAAGCATCCAAGAAGACTCAGCAATAACCCGAAATCACACATAAACACTTAATCTTCCCCAAAAAAGAAAAAATCAAGGCATACATGACTGTTTGTAGTAAATCCATGTATATACGCGGCTATTCTAGGAAAACCCATGTGTACGCACAACTGTGAAGGAAAAACCTACGTACAGGAAGAAAAATAGATAAAAAGAAGGAAAAAAAACAAGCTGAGACAAAATTTAATCCTATAAGACACTACAGGGAAAACATGCCCCTAGACCCAACTCAGAAACAAAGAAATCAAAGCAATTCTAGAACATTGAATGCTGACAAAACCAGCAAAGGAAATGACTAGGAACTCCCTAGTATGGTCGCCAATTCTATTACGGAGAGAAATTCCTATGGCTTGGGGTGTACCACAATAGACAGAGTAACTACAGAAATCAATCCCTTCCCAATATGCAAGAGAAATAAAACATCTAACACTAAAGGATATCGAAACATACCTTATTCCAAATGGTTGATGTAGATCCTCGTTGAGCTTTTCCAATCCCACTTGTGTTAACAATTTTCTCTCTCAACAATTAGAAAACAAGACAAGCATGCTATATAATGGTGTTAGACCTACTCTAGCATATATAATCAATAATGCATAAGCAATTAAAATCATCCATGGACTCAATATTCATTTAAATGCACATCATTGGATAGGAAAAGATATTTCTATTAATATAAATCAGAGATTACATGAATGCCAAACTCTGTCGACACGTCTGCGAACCAGAGAAATTGAGTCCTCCAACTGGGCCTCCACCACCTCAATCCTCCATCTCTCGATAGCAAGCTCACAAGCGAAGGAAATTTTGTGAAGAACACAAAGTACTCCAAGGGACAAAGGGATGCAGACTCAAGAATAAGCAAGCTACAACAACAATGGACTATAGTTTTCTTGCTCTTGAATTCCTCTCTCCCTTCAATGTATCCAAAGGGTTCCTTATATAGTGCTTCAACGGGGTAGTGGAAGGTTGAATCCAATCTATCTCGAGGCATATGGAAGGCCAGGAGACAAGTGACTCAGATCCACATCAAGGAAAACTCCAAAAATATTTGGCCTTTTGCACACATCCTGATGTACACAGGTTTAACGGTTATAGCCACGTGTATACGTGAGAAAGGGTTTAAAAGTCATGTGTAAGAAATAACATGTGTTTTTAGGGATGATCTTGGAAACAAAAAAGGTACAAAAATAGTCCATGGGTCCAAAGAGTCTGCAGAGGGATAGGGAAGGCCATAAATGTGTGATCTACCATGTGTGGTAAAATCAGCTGTAACAAAATGCACAGTAGTGCTTATTATCATATTATAAAGCTAGTGCATAAATATTTTAATCCCAAAAATATAATATTCCATTCCACCTAACAGAAATCGCATGCCTTATTATACAATATCCAATGAATAAAACCATAAGTTAATTAAATACAAAGTAATCAATTTATAAATAAAACACTCATCATAAACAATGACCAGGATTGAATCCTGTAGAGTCTATTCACATTTTATAAAACCAAACAATTACTACATACATAGTATTAATTTGCAAACTATATAATTGCATTGAGGTCACACGATCGAATCCTCTTGACACTCGAATGCCAAAATCACATCCATATTAATAAAACTCCATTACAATAAATGACCGAGGATCAAATCACATAGGGTCTTCAAACTTTATACCAATCCACTCTTTACCATTTGCACACATGCTATAAATCATTCTTAACTTCTATCTATAGAGTTCATAAGACCATTTAACAATTTTATACACTGTAATCCATGGTCATGGGCCCATAATTAATCAACAACAAACTAAAAATAACTATTTCAATGCTTAAACCCTGTCAACGAAACAACCTATGGCAATATTGCCAACCCAAGGTTTACACCCATAGATAGGCATTACTTTCCATTTAAGCATTACAATAATAAAATATAAGTATGCACCATTCATTCTATCATAGCTACCATGGAGATGCTCATGCTATCCACGACATGGCCCTAAGCCATATGCTATCATCCATTTACATTCTTACAACTAAAGTAAATAATGAAGGGGAATCTACATAGTCCCAACATAACAACCATAGAGATCAAGTGGAATATATATATATATGGAAAACACAGTAGTTATAATCCATTAAAATAAGTTTACATAGGGGTGTGTGCAAGAAGTTGAGGGACCTTTTAGATGTAATGGCAGAGTGAAGTCAATCACACTTGATCCAAAAAAAAGAAATCATCCCAAGCAATCTCAAACCTGCCAAGCCTAGTCCCAAGGCTGCAAACATGCATGCCTATCAGGATAGTAAACCAAATCGTGCATCCATTTTATTTAAGAAAATCATGCCTCCGTTTTATTCAAGAAAATCGCACATCCATTTTAGTGAACAAAATCGTGTGCATGTTTTGGAAAGACTTGTTTTTAAATAGGTCCAACGTGTCTTTTTCACCACATCGAAAGGCTACTAGAGTTATTTGGAGCAAACCTCGACTGGCCGAATGGGTTTTTGGGTGTGCTAAAGCCATCCACCTCCAACATTGGATCAACCTCCTATTTGTGAGGTATTTTCCTCATTTCTTTTTATGTTTTTTTCTCTTCGTTCAACAATTTATTTTCCTTAAATTGAAAAATTAAACCAAAACAAATTAAATTATGGCCAATGGAAGCAAAAAACCCAATGGAAACAAAAATCCCAATGTAATTGGCCAATGGAAACCAAAACCCCAAGTAACTCAAAAAAAAATGAATCACTGTTTCCATCTGCATATTCTCAAGCATTGTTGTAAATCCAAACCAAAATTCACAAATATACAAATTTTGTCAGGCACATTGCAAGTTTTCATAAGTAATTTACATGCCCAAGTGTTAAAATGAAAAAATGTTAAATGTTTATTCTTTACTGTAAAATTCAAGATCAATTTTTAAATTTACATGATATATTTAGTTTATGTTGTTATTTGTCGTACATTAGTTATACAGTTTTCAGTGCTTACATATATCATTATATCATGTGTTTATATTTCGAATGATAATTTATTTTTATTTATGATTGCAGTGGCTACTATGGCTAACAATGCGGAGATACTGAGGTTTATTGCCCATTTGAGAGAGATTGGTTCTACTTGGAGGGGTGGAGATGAGTTCTGCAACTCCTTCTCAGAGTCTTTGTTGTCTATTGTTAATACGATCGCAAGATCGAATGATGCTTTGTATAGCATCACATGTTACAGGGAGAGGAAAAGACAAAAATATGCTGATGGGTTAAGTTACAACGAGGTAAAAAATCTCAAAATAACAAAAGAACACATCTATTCATTATTTAGACTACCTGGGATGGATGCCATTCCGAAGATCAATAGGCCACATATTTCTATTGGGTGGTGTACCTTTTCACCCATGATCGACAATTGGTTGGATAGGTGGTACATGGTTTTTGAAATTACCCCTCACAACAATAAGGAAGTACCATTGCACTTCCTCAGAAAATTGTATGCAGAGTTTGTGATGGGAAGACATGTCAACTATTTTGACATGTTGGGATTCCAGGGAGTTGGTAGGGGGGTTCCCCAACACCGACCCAATGCTAGGCATAGATATTCCAATCCACATATACCTGAACCCCATGCCCAGCTATGGAGGTCAGACATCCCTCCTACACATGACATGGTTTCCCAAACATAGGAGTCATTTTTTACTCTAGCTGATATGGTCTCTCGACACACGACCACTATTGACCATAGAGCGCCCTCTTCCTCTGCTGGTGTACAACCACCAACTTCTAGTGGTGGAGGGACATCTATTGGTGGGGATAAACTAACATCCCATGTGCCTTATAGCGAGCCACATGTCTGCACATTGTGTGGGGGAACTTGTTATGGTCCTGGAGCAAGACATGGTACCACTACAATGACTGGTGGTCAGGTAAGGACATTGTTTTAAAACTTTTTTATTGTTCACTTTTTAATTTTTCCATACTATATGTAACATATTAACATATTCATAATATATGCAATATTTACTCTTGCAGGATATTGATGCCTCTCATGAGGGTGGTATTGCACCTGGTGTGGTTGTACTTGAGGCCCAAACAACCACCATTGAGGTAATATTTAAACATTTTTCATTTTGTTAATGAATGTGTTAGTCTTGATTAATTTATTAAATTGTCTAATATTTACAATTTTTGAAGTTGCAGGAACCCCACTTAGAACATGATGCTGGAGACATTGATATCAAGGACATAGTCCAAGGTGGAATTTATGATTACTTGAAGAATGTAAGTACATGGGTTATAACTGAATCTTGTTTGAATTATTTAAATTTCTTACTGTACACTCCTTTATAGATCGCTAATATTTATAATTTTTAAACTTGCAAATGCTATTAGCATCTGAAGAGGGGAAATAAATTGATGGAAGCGGTCACTCCCATGGGGGTGATATGTCCCATCTAGGGGTAAGTATATTAAAATGTGTTAGTTTTTCAATACATATTATTCCATCCATTAAACTCCATGTCTAACTATGGTAACACTTTATGATTGCAGACATCATTGGAGATCCCTGCACTGCCTCTTTGGTTTGGATCTCCCCATAGTCCAACCATAGATAAGGGGGTTTTTTACAATAGATGACCCTCTTCCTTGAACAGAGTAGGTGTGCATGAGGATCAACCTACTCATCCCACGTTAATGTACACACTTCCAATGGAATTTGTTGGTTAGCTATGAATTCACTTCACAAGTAGTTTTTCTTAATGTTATTTTCACATGTTTACAACATCAGGATGTAGAGTCATGCGTACCATACCTTAGTGGGGTTGTTGATGTTGCAGTCAATGCTGCATCTATAATAGGGATAAGTCACGTTGAGTTTCATCTACTTGAATATTTGTAATTTTACATTTCATTTGTATTGTTTATGGACATCCATGATGTCTAACTATTTTATCATTTGGTGAATGTACCCACACCCTGGTCCATTAGTGCACGCAACTAAGGCTAATGTTCAACCTACGGCTCCTCTTACTACTAAAGGGTCCCATCATGATCCCATATAAACAGTTTTTTTGGTGAGATGATCATTTTTTACATAATTGATTAGTACTTTCTCATTCATGTACATGTTGATAATTCTTGAGATAATTGACATATTCTTTTTTATTCACAGAGAAGCATTGCAGAGAGATTCTCTACGAGGACGAGGACACCAGAAGCACCTTTAACCTTGACATCAGAGGAACATATACCCCATACGGATGCAGTGATTCATTTTTTTATTCACAATTGAGTCATATTTTAAAATTTCAAACTTTGTTATTGCTAGACAGTACTAGTTCGGTTACCTCATCAAGAAATATTGTCATTGATTTGCAGTAGGCATAGATGCACAATGGTCATAGAAAGAGGCGAAAAGCATCAGGGTCTAGGAAAAACAAGATAAATTTATATTTTTGATGTGATAGTCAAGGACAAATATGTATTTTTATGTACAATCCAGAGTTAGAGAGTATAGGGGCACGGTCTAGGACAGATGTACTTTTGTTTGCACATGTATATCAAATATGTTTTTGATACATGTGCATTGACATGCCATAGATGGGAGTTATATTTTTGTATTATAACTTTCATGATATAAAAAATATTTCAAATCATGGCTCTTGATATCTTCATGGTTTTGTCTTTTAAGTGTGATTATAGATGTGTGGCCAAGAATGTTTCTATGTGTAATGTTCCCAATTTTTTATAGATTTTACGATTGCATGGAGATATCAGTTATAAATTTGAGAACAATGCACAATTACANCATACATTTTAATTTTTTTTTACCATGATCCAATTGCATATACAATGTTATATTAACAATATTAAATTGTATTCATAAATATGGAACATACCTAATACACATAAGCACCCAGCAAAGCTAAACAATTGATCCAACTAGGTGGAATACAAAAGCACCTTACCCACATAAAAACCTAATGAACTTTTAAAGGATGCACAAAGTTGACACACCTAGGTGATGCACCTGTGTGGTCTACATAAATAAAATTAGTGTTTGGCATGATGTTTTTCATCTAACGAATACATGGGATGCACATCAAACCTAAAAGTATCCAAGTATTATAAGTTTGATTCAAAATCATGGTTATGACTATATCCTACACATTATGTATGTCTTGCACATTATTTTATCATTTTGTTGATGTACATGGCATTTGATGAATGGCCTCGAGCAATAACTTTCAAAGAGATGAAAGTTATGTCTGATTTTATTATAGTTTAAATTGATTAGAGAAGTACTATTCTAAATCATGTTTTATAAATTCATGTTTATGGATTATTAATCAAATCATTCATAGCGTGAAGATATATATATTCTGTAATAATGGTGTAATAGGTTGGCCACTTGTTTATACACATAAACATGTTCCATTACATGGTTACTGAAGTAATGGCATTGTCTCTTACTGCATTTCATCGTACAAATGCTCACATCTCTTGGATGACCTAGCTAACTTAATATGGGAAACAACCTTCTTTCTAGTTTCCATTCCCATGAATGATATGAGATCCAACTCCTTTCTCCTCGATTCAAACAAAAACAAAGAATATTTTTTGTTTGACAATGATGGGAAATAAGTATTGATCAACACCTCACAACCGGTAACACAATTCTCAACAGCTGCACATGGAATAATATTTTGCAACAAGTATTTTTTCAAGAGGGGAATATCTACAATCACCTTCAAGCTGACCTCTATGTGTAAAAATTTCACATTCACTTACTGAACAAAACCCTAGTTTCCAAATTTGACAAAAAAAAATGATCCCTTGTCCATGGACCCAGAGTAGAGGGCCACTCTACCACTATCCTGATGTCTTGAATCCAACGGATTTGATGGTTCATTGATCCGAGCAACGGTCATCATTATCTGGCACGTTGAATCCCACCTCCTATAGGCTTTTAGGGACACCTTTTGAATCCCTAACTAGGGCATAGAATGGAAACCATGCATCAAAAGGTATTTTGGTGGGTTTTGCAAGTGTCTTTAGGTAGGTTCCTTGTGATAATTCTAGCCACACATTCATGGTCTAGGAATTTCCAAAGCCGGCCCCTATGTGCAAAAATTGGACATTCAATTACTGACCAAAACCCTAGTTTCCAAAATTGACTAAAAAATGATCCTTTGTGGATGGTCCCAGATTATAGGGTCACCCTAGAACTATCCTGATGTCCCAAATCCAACAGATATGACGGTTCATCGATTGGAGCAACGGTCATCATTCTATGGCACATTGAATCCCACCTCCTACAGGCTTTCATGGACACTTGTTGAATCCCTACTTGGGGCATAGAATGTAAACTGTGCATCAAAAATGGATTTTGGTGGGTCAAGCAAGCATGTGTAGGAATTTTCTATGTGGGAACACTAGCCACACCTTTACAGTTGAGCAATATGCGAAGTTGACATGCAAGTGCAAAAATTTCACATTCACTTACTCAGCAAAACCCTAGTTTCCAAAATTGACCGAAAAAAAATCCCTTGTCCATGGACCCAGAATAGAGGGCCTCCCTAGAACTATCTTCATTTATTGAATCCAACCGATCCAATGGTTTGTTGATCTGAGCAACGGTCATCATTTTATGGCACGTTGAATCCCACCTCCTATAGGCTTTCAGGGACACATGTTGAATCCCTACCTGGGGCATAGAATGGAAACCGTGCATCAAAAAGGGCTTTCGTTGGGTTGTGCAGGAATTTTTAGGAAAGTACTATGTGGTAACATGAGCCACACCTTCACAGTGGATAAATATGTGAAGTTGACCCCCATGTGATAAAATTTCACATTCACTTACTAAGAAAAACCCTAGTTTCCAATATTGATCGAAAAAATGATCCCTTGTTGATGGACCTAGATTAGAGGGCCTCCCTAGAACTATCCCAATGTCCTAAATCCAATGAAGTTGATGGTTCATCGATCCAAGCAACGGTCATCATTCTATGGCATGTTGAATCCTACCTCCTATAAGCTTTCATCGATACCTATTGAATCCCTACCTAGGGCATAGAATGGAAACCATGCATCAAAAAGGGCTTTCGGTGGGTTTTGAAAGTGTGTTTGGGATGTGTTATGTGGGAATGCTAGCCACACCTTCGCGGTTGAGAAATATGTGAATTTGACCCCCATGTGCAAAAATTTCACATTCACTTAGTGAGCAAAACCCTAGTTTCCAAAATTGACCAAAAAAACAATCCCTTGTACATGGACCCAGACTAGAGGGCATCCCTAGAATTATCATGATGTCCTAAATCCAATAGAGCCGACGGTTCATCAATCCAAGAAATAATCATCATTCTATTTCACGTTGAATCTCGCCTCCTATAGGATTTTAGGGACACCTGTTCAATCCCTACCGGGGGCATAGAATGGAAACCGTGCATCAAAAAGGGCTTCTAGTGGGTCGTGCAAGCATGTTTAGGAATTATTTATGTGGTAATTCTAGCCACACCTTCATGATCAAGAAATATGCAAATTTGAACCCCATGTGCAAAAATTTCATATTCACTTACTAAGAAAAACCCTAATTTCCAAGATTGACCAAAAAAATGATCCCTTGTCCATGGACCCACATGAGAGGGCCTCCCTAGCACTATAAGAATGTCCCGAATCCAACCGTAGCCAATGGTTCATCAATCCAAACAACATTCATCATTCTATGGCACATTGAATCCCACCTCCTATAGGCTTTGACGGATACCTGTTGAATCCCTACCCGAGGCATAGAATGGAAACCGTGCATCAAAAAGGGCTTTCAGTGGGTCGCGCAAGCATGTTTAGACATGTATTATGTGGGAATTCTAGCCACACCTTCATTGTCAAGCAATATGCGAAGTTGACCCCAATGTGCAAAAATTTCACATTCACTTACTAAGCAAAACCATAGTTTCCAAAATTGACCAAAAAAATGATCCCTTGTCCATGGACCCAGAGTAGAGGGCCTACCTAGCACTATCCTGATGTCCTAAATCCAAGGGAGCTGACATTTTCCGATCTAAGCAATGGTCATCATTCTATGGCACGTTGAATCCCACCTCCTATAGGGTTTCAAGGACACCTATTAAATCCCTACCCATGGAATAAAATGGAAACTGTGCATCAAAAAGGGATTTCGATGGGTCGTGCAAGCGTTTTTAGGCATGTTTTATGTGGGAATGCTAGCCACATCTTCATGATCGAGCAATATGAGAATTTTATCCCTGTGTGTAAAAATCTCACATTCACTTACTGAGCAAAACCCTAGTTTCCAAAATTGACCAAAAAAATGGTCTCTTATCCATGGAACCAGATTAGAGGACCTCCCATAGCACTATCTCGATGTCTTGAATCCAATGGAGTCAACGGTGTTTCGATCCAAGAAATGACCATCATTCTGTCGCATGTTGAATCCCACCTCCTATAGGCTTTCAGGGACACAACCACTTATACTATGAAACGAGAACTTTATGTTGAATTTTTAATGGTTATCTCAGATCTTAAAACATTTAGCATCATAACAACATAACCATAAGCCAAAATATCATTGAAATATAGACAAGCACAACCATACAAAAGTAACACAAAGAATTATCCTGGGAAAACCCCAAAGGGAGAAACCCACCAAAAGCTTCCTCAATATAGATGCCCCAAAAAGATAAAAGGTAAAACCAAAAGACTAATCCTCCTCCTTCTCCAGCTACTTCTCTCTGCTTCACTAATGCACTACACAAGTGAGTGTGTTCCAAATGAGGACTGCCACACCTCTATTTATATTCATCCGTTCACTTTAATAATTAATTCAAACATCTAGGCTCAATTTAATCATGTAGGCTTGAGTTAATCGTGTAGGCTCGAGTAACCACAGCCGGGGTGCTAATGACCCACCTTTACAATTTGAGGGGACTACCTCATGACTCTTATTAGTTCTTCTGATTAGAAGCATCGGAGTATAAAGAAATACAATTGGTTTTCCCGGTAGGACCATCGAGGACCACAAAATATACATATAGAATATTCTTCGAAGTTACAATATTTCAACACTTTATACTAAGAACAAGAACTCTAGGGATAAAAAAGATGATTTTTACAAAAAAAACACCAAAAACACCCCCAAATAGAAAAGTGTTGATACCAGTATACAAGTTTTTTTTTTGGGGTAAAAAATAGAGCCATGGCCTAAACATCCCATACTGTTGTTTAATAAAACTTTAAAATAAACCCCTAAATTGGAAAATGTTTTTTTCTCCAAAAGATAAATTACAACTTTTTTGAAACTTGCATATTAAATAAACAAAAATATTTCATAAATAATTTCACCACTCTAACCATATAAAATCAAATAAATTATGATGTGATTCATAATGAAATCATATATTAGACTAGTCAAGAACAAATTATTCATATAAATATTCAAAATCTCCTTCAGAGTTTCAATTACAAATGTCTCCTCCACTCTCACCTTCAAAGTTTCATATAAATATTCAAAATATTCGCCTCCTTTCCCCTCCATCCTCCTCCCCCTCCCCCTACCACCTCCTCTATCATCCTATTAAGGGGTGCATTGCTCCCTTAGGCGCTAAAGGGTTTCCCCTCATTGACGACGCAATTATCAGAATCATGTTGCCAATGAGGGATGACCCTTTGGCTCCCAAGGGTGCGTCGCTCCCCTTATTGCAACGAGAGAGAAGGTTGAAGGGAGAGGCGAAGGGGGAGGAGGGTGGAGGGGGAGGAGGGGGAGGAAGGGAGGACGGCGGATAAGGTGGAGGGAGAGGGCGGAATCTCCTACGGAAACCCATGATGACCTAGTAAATAAAAACAATTTATACTATAGTGTTTTATCTACTAGCATAACCCCAAGTAAAGTGGTTAGTAAATGTCTATAGGCATAACAAACCACTTAGGTTTCTCAAGATATTTGGTTAAACAAAGTCTAAAATTTATAATTTTATATCTATTATTCATACCATATTCTTAGAGTTAATATAAACACAAAACAAATACTATTTAATTATAAATAAATAAATAAAACTAAAAATCCGTCTTCTACAAATAATCATATTATTTTATTCTCTAAATATATAACTTACTCATGATATTATTTTATTTTATTATCTTGACAAAACAAAAATATTGTTATATAATAATAATAATATTTTATTATCTAAATATGTAATTTATTAATAATATTGTTTTTTTTACAAAACAACAATATTGTTTTATTTTATTCTATGGAAAAAAAAAATATTGTTTTATTTTATTCTCTAATAAAAAACAAGAATAACTTACTAATGCTAAAAATATATCTTTATTCTTTATAATATTATTAAAAACTCAATTTAATGAGTTAGGTCAAATGAATATCTTGGGTTAAGTGAATGAGTGAATCACATTGGAAATTTTTTATTAAAAATGTAATGTATTGAACATTTTTAAATAAATAAATTGAAAATTCTATGAAATTTATATCATCTTTAAAATCGCAATTTAATGAGTTATGTCAAATGAATAGGTTATGTTAAGTGAATGAGTGAATCACATTGAATTTTTTTTATTAAAATGGTAATACATTAAACATTTTTTAATAAATTAATTGTAAATTTTAAAGAAGTATAATTTTATTTGATATTAAATTTTATAAAATTTACCTTTTTAAATAAATAAATGGAAAATTCTATAAAATTTATATCATTATTAAAATCTCAATTTAATGAGTTATGTCAAATGAATAGGTTATGTTAAGTGAATGAGTGAATCACATTGATATTTTTTTAATAAAAAATGTAATACATTAAACATTTTTTAATAATTAAATTGAAAATTTTAAAGAAATATAATTTTATTTGATACTAAATTTTATAAAATTTACCCTTCCCATGTGCAGAGTATACAAAGTTGCTGCATACAATAAAATTAAAAGAGTAATTTGCATTCACAATATGCCCTTTCCGATGCCCTTCCACGTTGACAATCTAAATGATATCCTGTAAATTACAATCTAACATGTTGACATGTTTTTTTGAATAGATGAAGTTTGTAATATAATCTAGGTTTTCTCCCATTTTTTCAATTACTGGAAGCTATTTCTCTACCATTACAAACCAGAGGATTGTAGCATTGCGGGTCTTGAAATTTTATAAGTCTCCTAAAAGAGTATGCGATATTTCCTATAATGGGCTACCATTAAGGTTATGTTGATGATTAAAGGTTGTGTTAGAATCTTGATAGGCTACATTAAGCTTAAAGAACCCAAAACGTATGAGATTGAATGCACGTTTTGACCCAAAACGTATGCATGCCTAATTGGTGCACCTCACACGGGGACTAATCTATTCCGTGTCCTCTGGACAGTAGGCTTCGTGAGAATGAAAGCCCTATATGTGCCCTATATAAAGAGAGTAAAAAAATCCTTTGTTCTCTACGTAGAGAAACAACCTCGAAGGTAAGCTCGATTGTGGGTCTAGCAGTGTATCTTTCTCTGCTAGTAAAGCTAGGCTTCACGGCACAGGCTAATACAAGTTACCTTGATGCATATCCCATAAACGTTTGGTGTTTGATGTACCACAATATAGAGGATGAGAGCACGTTACACCTCACATTGATATTTTCACAGAACAAAACTTTCCTTATATATCATATTATTAAGGGACGGTGACCTATCTATTATAAAGAGTATTAGATAAATAAAAGAGAAGATAAATGTTTCTGGCTATAATTAAGAAAATGTTAGAATTACAAACTAGTTACTATTTATTTTGTTTCTAAAAATATACTTTTTCTTTAAAAGATGCAGTTGAAAGCAATACGACCATTGGGAGAAATAATATATAAAGTTCTTCCGAACCAAAGTTTATAAATAATATAAGATGTTCACTTTGATAAAGTATGAGCCTCGGGAGAAATAAAAATATATGAGCCACGAATTAAAAAATAAAGTAGAAAATTAAATATATGAATATTTTTAAATGAATATTCAATTTAGAAAATGGAATACTCAATGAAAAGAGTTTAATGATTACGGGGTGATGGTAGTTTCCCTTGGAAACGACTTCTTTTTCTGTAATTATTGATTAAAGTATATTTCATAAATAAGTTGCTTTGGTCACTTAAGATAGAGACTCTACCAACTAAGCGGTATATTTTTAAAGTTCAAAAAAAAGGTTTTATGTTTTTATAATGAATTTATTTAATGAAAAAAGGCACCACATGCTTTCCTCACTTCCATATTAATATAAAAATAAATAGGTAAATTGAGTATGGAATAGGTAATAGGAAATTAAATGTGTGATAGGAAGGTATGAGTAATTATTATATAGGAGAAACATACTTTAAATTTAATTATGTGAATTTTTTTATTATTATCATTGATAGTGACATTTAAATAAAATTCTTGCATGATTTGTTGAATGCATGAAAAAAAAATGATAGTAAATTATCATAGAAATGTGAATAAGAGATTATCATTGCATAAATTGTTGAGGTTATGTTGGGAAGTTTATGAATATTTGTACATGGACATGATTAAGTATACATGAATAGTTTGACAATTTAATTATGATGTCTGTATCAAATTGATTTAAAAATGTTTGTTATTTATATAGATTATGTAAATAAATGCAAGATTGTCAAGGGTGACCTGAAGGAGTAGAAACAATATGAAAGTTGTTATATATACTCTTATGTTTTTGAATACATATAAAGTTAAGTATATATATAAGATTTCCTAAGATGACCTAAGGTATTGAAAATTATGGGGGGTAGTGTTTAAATATTCACTATGTTATATATGGGTCAAAATTTTATATATCCATTGTGTTTATTAAATGGATTTTTGCAAAGTGTAAATAGTTTTTGTGAAAGGATAATGCAACATATAGTATGACTGTATATACATGAGATTCACACCAAAGTTAATGATTCTGTGAATCACACTGCCAGTGAGGAGCATCCCGTTGGCATCCAAAAGGAGCGATGCTCCCCTTGATGCGATGACAGAGGAGGTTGAAGGAGGAGGCGAAGCGAGAGGAAGGTGGAGGGGAAGGGAGGCAGAGGTGGAAGAGGGTTTAAGGGGGTTTTGTTTTTTTAAAGAAAATGTTAAATTTGACAACTTTTTGGTAAGATATATTAGTACTGTTTTGATTTTCAAACTTTATTTTAGAAATAAATTTTTTATATATACTGTTTTTAATATGTGGTTTACAAATATATGCTATAGTTTTTCATGAATTTATGTGAACCATAACATTTTGGAATATAGTATGAAATTGTATCATTTTTATACAAAAATTATATGAAAATCCATTGAAAATGGTTGTAAATGTCTTTAATTTCTAGAATTTCTTAGAATTTTGTCAATGAAAAAGTCTTAATTTTCCTATAAAAATGTCTTATTTTAAAGAAAAAATTGCAAAATGTATATGTTTTTCAATATAACTTTTTTTAAATGTATGTTATTTTGTTAAATGTCTAAAAAACACACTTGAAAATAGAAAGTAATAATATTTTACGACAAATATGATTCAAATGCCAAAAAAATTCCTTAAAATGAAAATGTGTGATACTGGTATCAACCATTTTTTAAATGGAGGTAAAAATAGCTACTAAAATTAGGAGAGAGAAAAATGATAATTGTGTCGAGTTCTCGTTTCATAGTATAAGTGGTTACACCTGTTGAATCTCTACCCGGGGCATAGAATGGAAACCTTGCATCAAAAAGGGCTTCTGGTGGGTCGTACAAGCATGTTTAGGGCTTCTCGGGGAGAAACAAATTATCAAAGTGAAGGAGATAATTATCGGATTCAAGGAGATGTCCTTATAGGATCAGATTTGAGATTCAAGGAAAATGCAATAGAAATATCCCAGAAAGAGTGGTAGATAATGGTATTGGGATATAAGGAATCAGTCATGTAAGTATCAATATAATACAACAAATCCATTGTAGACCTATATTGAATTTATCAATATATCAAGTGCTCAATGTATCAAACTATAAATAATCAATGAGACCATGAAACCAAAATATCTGACTACCACATACCTGACTACCTACCTATGGTCATTTGACTAGACCGTCGAGATCACCTCTAATAGCAATGGTATCCTTTAGCCTCTCATGCTCAGAGTAAGGCAACAAGTATCGTGACTTTGATGAGTTCTTGTTTGGCATTGTTTGCAGCTGGAGGTTTGTCCCAATAACTAAGTTTGTATAATGGTATACAATTTGACCTGGTCTATAATCTTCAAATACATGGGAAACCTGTGTCAAATATTCTCCTTTGATAACCATCGACCCAATTGGAAAATCATTGCCCTCGGAGTCGCTTAATGAGACAATAAGGGTCTGCTTCCCATCCAAGCAACATGCCAACCAGCAGTCATTGTGCCATTCATTGCCTCTTAGGGAAACCACTACATATATGTGCCCTACATAAAATAAAGTACAGACATAGGAGTCAACTAACTAAACACAACTAGTTTTCAAAAACTTCAAAGTAATCAACATAATAGTCGAACCTGGTTGTAAGAGATATGAAATGTGGTCATAGTCATGTGAAATACTAGACTAGCCCTCCTCCAACTGGGATAATTCTGAAGTTATTTTTCGACCAATGGGAGTGATGCATGATACCAGTTGTCAACCCAATATGTGGATTCATAGTTGTCCCATTCACCACTGCTATATGGATAACAAAAACAAGAGAGTTTTCTTGTCCACATTTCAACTATAGCATTGTCTGACGTCCTAAATGAATGGAATGCATGAGTTCCTTGAAGGTCTTGTATGTACATGTTCTTTTTGATATTATTGGTCTTCTTTCCTTCTAGCTCCCTACCCCATAACTGAAGAAAACTATGCAACAATGGTCTTTGCATCTCAGATCAGCGAAATAGTTGTGAATTTCATATCTTGCCTACATAATGTAGTCTTGATGCATGCACCTGCTCCATCATGTTCCCCTTTTCTGTGTCCAGTCTCAAAATAGTTCCAAATATGTGGCACCTTATGCCTCTTGTGGGGAATACACAACCATTAGAAGAAACGGGAATTTTTGAATTGCCCTGCACAACCATCAAACCAAATCCAAGTTGTTCCATCTGTATATTGTTATCCTCCAAGTGTTTGTAGAACAATTGAAAGCTATGTTGTACAAAAGACAAGTCATGACACTTGTCATCACTTATGTAAAAGTGATACTCCTTCAATATAACCCTGTTCTCTTTAGTACTATCTGCCCCATGTCTATAGGTGATATGGACCATTATGCTAACCTGATCTGAGTGATAATATTGACTCTGAATCTCATTTTGTGCTTGAAGAGTGTAGTTTTCTGCAAAATCGACCACTGATAATATGGTTCCAATAGGAAATGTATCCTTTCACACTCTAAATTGCTCATATTTCCAATGAGCCACATGTACATTCTTTACATACTGTTGTGTCTTTTCAAATAATTCCTCGATGAAGTTGCATACTAGTACCTGGTAGATCAACAATAAAGATGTGTAGATCAATAGGTTGTTACATATATGAAGTAGCAATAGATATCAATAGGAAAAAATATTATTCAGGAAATCGTTGCTAACATGAGAGGTGACCAATTGTATTTTTTTCCTTTCATTCCCTCCACCGATATCATACATGACATATTTGAATGACTGCAAGTTCACTTCATGTCTCCCAAGTACATGCTCATCGGTGACATGTATGCATTGGCCAAAAATGCCAGTCCACCACACCTTGGGCATGTCCCATCTACGCAAGGCCTTTGATAAAATGTGCAACCTTCTATCCTTCTACACAACATGCTATGGATAAACTCTCTAGATGATGTCGGTGGCAATGTAGTTGAGCATTCCTGCACAAGAGTGTTATGCAAAACAAGCAATATATGTTTATATGTGTCATAATAATAAGCGTACTCAATGTGATATCGACAAAAACATGTGTTACGAGTTGTATTTATTTTAACATACCATGGTTTGCATTTCTCGAAGGATCTTTGGCCCAAGTTAAGTTCATTATGTTCATGCCTAAATCTCTCATATAATTTTGTTTGTGTCATGTCAAGAAAATGTTTAATGTGAGGCTCACGATCCCTTGAAGTAATTCTCAATTTTAGTACATCTTTTTGGTTGGATGAAGGTATACTTTTATCACACCAAAACTCTTGCACCAGTCCCTTTACCGTATTAAGGAGCTTCATATCGAAACGTGGCAACCTACCAACGAGGGACCAGACATCTATTTCAGCAGAGT
Source organism: Pseudotsuga menziesii (assembly GCA_001517045.1). NCBI lineage: Eukaryota > Viridiplantae > Streptophyta > Pinopsida > Pinales > Pinaceae > Pseudotsuga > Pseudotsuga menziesii. The sequence goes on from LPNX010556813.1 coordinate 27,152, forward strand.
CAAGCTGTTCTCTTCTAGAACAATACCTATGGAGTGCTTTGGTATCCAATCCTTCAAGTTTGGATGTAGGATTAAGAAGGCGAATGACCCTAGTGCTTTTGTTCACAACTGATTGTGACAACACACGACGAGTTGCATTGCGGTCCTTTGAATGAGATTTCTTTCCAATATTACTAAATGCATCTACCAAAATTCTGACAACATAAGAACTTGGTTCAGAACTGTTTATCAACTTTATCCTTAAGTTTTTCCTAACAACAGTCATAGACCTAGATTTTAACAACGTTATAACTAATCTACATTTATCTCCATCACATATAGAATCAAAATAGTTGACAAGTATTTGTTGAGCTTGATATGCAATACTACATTTAGACAACGTACCTTCAAGCAAACCAATGAGACTTTCATCTATTTGTATATGTTTTGGAGTTCTTTGGCATGAAGTTTCTAATGGAGGTAGGGAGGTTGGAATTGCACCCTATACCATATCACTTGGTCAGTCTTGCATTTGAACATGAGCTTCACGTCTTTCCATGTCTTCTTGATGGTCGGATGGTGGAAATTGGAAATCCTCTTGAGTGGTCTGAACAACATTGTCTTCTTCGAGCATACCTTCGGCATTCAATGTCTCTCTAACTTCGTCACTTGTATACCAACATTCAATTAAATCTGCAAAGGTTTCAGGTGGCCTTGATGTGCACCTACGTTTTAATCCTTGATTAGTGCCATACAGTGCTCATTCTTCTACTGATATGGTGACCAAAGACCCCTCGAGCGAATGCTTTTGTCTTTCTTGATGTGGATTGGTAGGAATAACTGTGGCAACCTCAACAACCGAAATTGGTTGAGTTTCGATAGAGCGTCTTCGATTGGTCATGTCATTTCTTTTCTTCTCTCTAATTTCTTCAAGGATTTCATTGGGTATCCACTTCCTTGCTGATTTTCTTGCTTGATTGTGTGAGTTTCCCATGACTAGAATGATCAATGATATACGTGGTTTCCTTTGCTAGCTCCTCAATGGGAAACTACCTAGGCTTGGTTTCTTTGTTTCTCAATTGTGTCTAGATACTCAAGATAGGGGGAATATTTGGAAGAATGTTGCCTTTGCTAGCTCCTCAATTCCAAGAAAAACAATGGTAGAGATGCTCTATGGTGCTCCTCAATGGGAAATTCCCCAAGATTGGTAAATATCTTGAGAAATTGTGTCTACATACTCTTGAGCTAGGGGGGAGATTAGGAAGAATACATTGCCTTTGCTAGCTCCTCAATTGCAATAAAAACAATGGTAGAAATGTTTTATGGTGCTCCACAATGGGAAATTCTCCAAACTTGGTTTCTTTCTTGCTCAACTGTGTCTACATACTCCACCACAGTGACCAAGTTAATGTTGCCTTTTCTAGATCCTCAATTGGAAGAAAACAATGGTGGAGATGCTCTATATGGCTGCTTGCTCAATTAATGGATTCTTTCTTGCTCAATTCATTATTTATTTCTTGCTCCTCAATGTATAGTATGCTCCAAGCAATACTTAGAAACTTGTGGTGGAGATGCTTAACTCACAAAACAAGACTGTGTGAAAATATGGTGAAGAAGATAATGTTCACACACTATGTGTAACCTGAATTTGCGCACGGACTGTCAAACCTATGAAAATGTGTTTAGAGTGTTTTTCAGAGAACGACTGCTAGTGTTTATACTAAGGATAAACGCGCACGCGTTATTGTTAACTAAAATGGGGGCACATTTTGGATACATAAAATGACTGCATGTTTTACTCTAATAGAATTTCGGAGCATTTAAGAAGGTAGTTGCATGGCTAAGGGATCATTCAAGGTTTAGGGGGAAAAGACAAGCACTCCCTTAGTCTTTGCGCCTTAACGTCCCCCCTTTCTTCAACCTAACTATATTGTTTTACAACTCTAGGGATGTGTAATAAGGGGATATATGGGGATAAGGGGATCATGTTGATGATGATGATGAAGATGAAGATGACGATGATGATGATGAGGAGGAGGAGGAGGAGGATGTTTATGATGGCGATTGTGATAATGATGGTGATGATGATGATCATGATGACGACGATGTTGTTGTTGTTGATGATGATGATGATGACAATGGTGATGATGATGTTGATGATGTTGATGTTTATGATGATGATGAAGATGAAGATGTCTATGATGATGATGAGGATGAGGATGAGGATGGTGATGATGATGCCGATGGTGATGATGATGTTGATGATGTTGATGTTGATGATGATGATCATGTTGTGGTTGATGATGATGATGATGATGATGAAGGCGATGATGAAGATGAAGATGACTATGATGATGATGAGGATGAGGATGAGGATGGTGATGATGATGATGATGGTGATGATGATGTTGATGATGTTGATGTTGATGATGGTGATGATGATGATGATGATGATGCTGATAAAGATGAGGATGTTTATGATGATGATGAGGATGAGGATGAGGATGGTGATGATGGTGATGATGATGGCGATGATGATTATGATGATGATGACGACAACGATGTTGATGATGTTGATGATGATGATGATGATGACGATGATGGTGATGATGATGGTGACGATGATGTTGATGTTGATGATGATGATCATGTTGATGATGATGATGATGAGGATGAGGATGAGGATGGTGACGATGGTGATGATGATCGCGATGATGATGATGATGACGACGATGATAAGGATGAGGATGGTGATGATGGCGATGATGCTGATGGCGATGATGATGAGGATGAGGATGAGGATGGTGATGATGGTGATGATGATGATGGCGATGATGATGATGATGGTGATCGATGATCAATGATCATCA
>LPNX010556813.1:32500-79148 GCA_001517045.1 Pseudotsuga menziesii
CTTTGTACTTTGTTTTGGATTCAACATGCCTATGCCTTGGAGTATGATAAACCATGGCTAATTTAGCATTATATCCAAATTTTCAATATGCTCATGTTTAGCGGTTCGTCTGATTATGCTGCACACCTCCATTTTTTATGAGATTTTAGAAACATATATGGTTTTTTTTGCAGATTCTAAATATGTAAATTTTAACAAGAATACATAATTTTTTCTATTTTTTTCTTATTTATCTTCTGTCATCACTCCTCAACTCAAAAAACACATTGTTAGTGTTTCATCCATATCTCTTTCATTTCTCAACCATATAAAAAAAATTGTATGGTGCACTAAAGAACACCAACCTCTGCATGCTATAAAATCCCATTTCCAAATAATTGCATTAAGACATTCAAACGCTGCACCGACAAATGACATACTGTTTTTGAGGTTTGATCTCTTAAATAATTTAAAAGAAAATAAGAAATATTATTTTTATTATTGGAAAAATAGTCGCGCACTATTACTATATGTTTTTTATATGCATACCAGTTTTCGTAAGTTTATTCCATCATTTAGACAATCAGACGCTGCACCCACAAAAACATACACCTTATAATTTGTCCCAAAAATAAAAAGTGCCCGTTAAAAAATATGAAACTTTAGATAGTTAACAAGATTTTCAACAAAAAAAAATTATATATTTGGAAAGGTAATTCAATTTCCTACATTTCTTGTTTTTTACTCATTGCAAGATTCATTGTGCAAGTGCCTAAAAATATCCATGCAAGTTGATGGAAGTCTATTTTTTCAGTTTTGTATTGCATCTAACGTGCCAAAAGAGACCCTCAAGTTTGTGCACTCACCCATAGTCAGTTTTTCTTATGACCTAGCAACATTGTAGGAAATGGTGCTGCAATGGCGGGTATCCATCATCAAACATTAAACAACAAATTGCAGAGACCCTATCAAGGGATTACCCAGGCCTCAATACATAGAGTGTTTTTTTAATAAAACTCTTTCTACATCTAATTAATCTAGGCCCATAGGCTAAATGGAACCACAAACATTAAAAACCCAATGATGTAGCATTACTAACACATAGTGCCTCAATGTTATAGTCAAGCCCCAAAAACCAAACACATCTGTAACAAAACCAGACTCAAGAAACCCAACTTAGTTGCAACCATCATACCATAAAATAAAATGAGTAATGACTTGCATAGTAGGATTATTAAGGAAGTATGACATTTCCATGGATTTTTCCCCAAGCTATGACTGCTCCTTACTCAGCCCTCTGTAACCCTACATGAGAACGATAGCATGATGAGATGTAAGATATGGTGATATGAGCTACATCAAACAACTAAATATGAAAATCCAACCACATATTACATATTTGATACACCAGCGAAGTCATTTTCCTTCACCCAAACTAGAGCCAAGAGAAAGAAAAAACTATTGTGAAATTCCAAATCAAGGCTTGGGCCAAGCCCTAAGCTTTCCCTCCACTTCACCCAAGGCACATGTAAAGCTCCACCCTGGCCTCAATTAATGTGCAACAACCCCATATTTTCATATATTCCATGCACTATGTTATAAATTCGACATTCCCAAGTTAATACAAGGCATACGTTATCACATACATTGCATGCTTTAGGCTATAAGCCTTGGGACTATGCTCATCGAATTCTTTAAGCTCTAAGCCTAAGACCATGGCATATGAAATATGCCATGGTATGTTGTTATGTATAAATCCAAGATTTGTTTTTAACACAAGGGTTATAAACCTATTAAGCATATAATAAAAGTATATGTTATTGATTATCATAAAATAAACATATAATACAAATATGTTAGGATATGAACAATTGATAACGATTACACCATGAATAATAAGTGCCAATTAAATAACAATTTTGTGTCATACAATAATAGGAGCAGTATTGACCTTGTCACTGGAACAAGTCTATAAAGAACAATAATAACAATTAGTAGATGTCACGAGATGCAAGTATGAGTACTATGATCAAACGTTCAGCACTCCATAATAAGTTTTTCATCGATGAGTATGCCTACAAATAACAATATAAGGATGCATTAGTTCATACACAACTAAGTAATCCGGCTGATTCAAGTAGAGACTATTACCTCTCAGGTAGTTACATGGGGGAAATAGTCCCACAACTCCACTCCTTTTATCCATTAACCAAGTTAATTCAGATTCATGTTTACAATAGTAAGCAAATGTAAATAACAATGAAGTACATAATCAAAGTAACTAACATACACAACATTGTCTAAACCATAAAAGTGTCCTAGTATCCAACATTGCAACATCATAAGTAAACACAATAAGAATCATAACTTAAAATAAGGAAGTAGGACGCAAGAACTGCTTACAATAAAACAGTAGTACCAAATGGAGTACAATACATTCCGCAAGTTCAATAATGTCCAGCATAGGTAGTTTTGACTAGTCTAATATTTGTTTTTTAATTTTTAATTTTTGGGTATATTACAAGTGGTATCAGAGCCCATTTTGAACACTAAGAGACAAATGGGCATTCCAAACATTCGTTGCAAATAAAATAAAGTATTTTTTTTTTAAATATTGCTAACTAACAGAAATTTTTTTGTTATTAAAAATTTTGCAATTTCAAGAATTTTTACATAATAGTTCTGATCATGAACACTGAAGAAGACAACAACTGACAAGGAAATATGAACACCCTCACCCAGGAAGCAGAAATGGTGGTGGAATTGAATTCTTATATTTTGAAGATCATACACAATCTTCAAGCAGAATCACTTGAGAGAAAGGAACAGCAGGCCATTGATGAAGCATTACTGAGAAATATGATGGGAGAAATCCAACAGGGGAAACCCACTCATTCCACAAACAAGTCCAAAAGGGAACCTTACCATAAACAGGATTGCATCCCAAGAGAAGGAGACAAAGAGGAATGTACACCTGAAGCTACGAAAGGAGATTATAACAGTCCTTCTAGTGATGACTCTCATTAGAGGAAATTTCAACTCAAAATGGGCCTTTTAACTCTAATTCCAATTCCATGTCATCATGTGTTAGCCAATGAAATTTCTTTAAATTTGAAATATCGTATAGGTCTTAAACGCTTTTTTAATATAAATTTGCGGATAGGTATCATAAAAAAAAAATTGTTTGTATTTTCGACATATCTCCCTCTGTTTTTACTCAAATTTCAATCGAGAGAGCTTGTTGGATGCGGAATTAAAATTCTGCATCCAACGAGTTCTACCGATTGAAAAATACAAAAAAAAAGTAGTTTTATTTTTTCCTCCAAAATTAATAAATATTATTTTAACTATTATTTTATTAATTTTTTTAGGAGGCCCATTTTGAGTTGAAATTTCCTCTAATGCTTTGTCCATGCAGAAAAAAACAAAGAAGCGATGATAATATTTAGGGGGAGTTTAGAAAAATAAGATCCCCAACCTATGAAGGTGAAGTGAACACGGGGGAGAAAGATGAAGAATTTTTGTTGGGCATGAGCAAATATTTATGATTTCATAACTACTCAAGCGAGATGAAGGCTCAAATTTTCCTCTATAATTTAAATGGAAAAGAAGTGAGAAAGTTGAGAGAATCAAAAAACACCAAGAAATATGAGATAAGAGACATATGCTGGAGTAAATTCTAAAAAATATTCCAAGAGAAACAAATTTCAGAAAGGTTCCTTGACAGAAAGGTGGAAGAGTTCCACAAGCTACGGATGAGATCCATGACTATGGACGCTTTTATGAGAAAATTCCTAGATCTGTTACATTATGTACCATACATTAATGATGAAAAGGTCAAGATCCAACATTTTTTAGGATGTTTTCCTCTCAACATTTGGGAAAGGATTGAATTCGACATGCCAAAAACTTTGGACACCACACTACACAACTTGCCAGGATATTCTATGAGCATGGGAAACTATGACAAGAGAACATGAACTAAGACAGAGATAGGACCAAGAATTTCTCTAATAACTGCAAATATAGGTTTAACCCACAACCATATAGAAAATAGAATAACATTTTTCCAATGAACAAGAACTTCAACAAATTAGGTACAAAGCCATATTTACCAGCCCCAAATGTTAACAAGCCAATAGCAATTGGGGGATCCAATGTTACACCATTACCGATAAAGTGCTAGAAATACAGTGGGAATCATTATGCCTGACATTGTAAGAAAAAAACCAATTGGGTCTTTCACAACTTACAAGACAAACCAACCATAGAGGACATAGTTGGAACCCTACGGATTTATGCAGCTTTGGATGGCCGACAAGCAGACCATCAAGCTACCATGGTTGAGATAGAAGGTAAGATCTTGAACACTTATATTCCAATACTTATTGAACCTGGTTCTTTCCGGAGCTATGTTTCTCCTAAAATTGTTGATGTGTGCAAACTAGGAAAAGTAAAACATGATAAACCTTGGTTGGTTCAGTTGGTCACAAGTACGAAACATAAAATTTCGAAAATAGTTAAAGATTGTGAGGTAAACTTGACTACTTTTCCAACAAAAATAAACCTGAACATCCTACCCTTAGGATCATATGGTATACTTATCGGCATGGATCGGTGTTATACGCCTGAATGGCACCTCTCCGTATGAGTGCCAACATCCCTCATGTTGGCACACAAAAGGACATCTATGGATAGAGGTTTTCCCAAAACACTATAGATTGGCTTATTATATAATACATTATTCCTCCATCCAGCTGGTTACTTTGCCATTTTGCTATGTTAAGTTGTATTCACGACTCTTTACATGTACAACTCGCGGATCATTCGCGAGTGTCGGTTATTGCAAGTCGCGAATGGATGTATTCATGGGTTGCTCTTATAGAAACTCGCGGATCATTCGCGGGTTGTCCTTATACATACCCACGAATATGTCCCTTAACATTTAAAAATAAAAATACGCGATGATTTGAGATTAGTTACGCATTGTTACCTTAATCACCTTAACTGTCTCAACCTCCTCAACCTTCGAAACTACCTTATTTCCTCCATATAAATACAGGCCTTGGGGAGCGTGTTGGATATAGAATTGGAGAGCAAAGTCATGCTGGTGGATTTTATACAGAAGTCTTTAGAGCAGTGGAACTCAGAATCCTTTGGTTGTAGAGGAGTCCTTGTCTCAGGCGTTGGGTTGTAATCTGAACTCTTTCCATTATTGATAATAAAGAGAATCCTTATTCCATATGTGTCTCATGTATCTTGGTTTGATAAATGTTTATGTTTTTGCATTTTATATATGATTATCTAACCTGCTTATATATATATGAATCACCTTGTATCTGGAAGATTGACTCTTGACAGGTGAAAGAGGAGCAACCTTGAATACTTTGGAGGTGAAGCAGAACGGAAGAGGACTAGCAAGGATCGACCTTCGTTAATTGAGTAAGTATTTCTCATCCTCCTATTTCCTTTACTGCACTCTAGAAGTCAATTGTCTGCAAGTTAATTGAGTATGTTGGTAACCCCAGACCTATGTTTATTAGGTTTATAATCCTATACAACAGAATCGGTGACTCTATTGGGGAATCCTAGACTACTGTAGGTTATTTCTGTACCCCTGACCAGTATTTGCTTGGAAGTCTGTGTGTGATTTTTTATCATGGTTCTTACTTGCCTCAGTATTTGAAAGTCATGGAATGTTTCTTGTTCTTTGAGAAAAAATTTATACCCATTCGCGAGTTTCTCTTCTGAACAGTGGCAAATACAATTTTGCATTTGCGGGTTACTGTACTGGACAGTCATGGGTCATCCAGGGGTTGTTCTTATATACAGTCGCGAATCTTCCTGGAAGTAGGGATTTTTTAAGTTAAGGTTTCCTTGTTCCTTTCTTTCTGTAATCCCTATTGGTGAGTTGATTTTATTTATGAATGATGTGTATCTTGTCTGAGTGCCTTTGTTGATCACACTTTTTGATTTTTCGAAAGCCCTTGAGTCTCTTTTACTTGGATTATTTTCTGTTTGCATGCTGAAGTGGCTGGCTTGTTTGGGTTGTGGGCTAATGTGTCTTTGTCCAGATCTGTGATCATGGTCTTAGGCTCTATTTTTTTTCCAATCTGTCTTCCGACGGTGGCCAATTTTCATTGGCCTTTCTAAGTCTACAGTGATTTTTTGTCATTGTGTGCACCCAAGCTAGGGTTCCTAGCCTTCCTTTGTGGGTTGTATTTTGGTTCTGTCAACCTGTTCGCTTCAGTTTGTTGCTTTTAGATAGTTTATTCGATTCAAGTTTGCTCAAGTACAGTGCATTGTAGGTGCATGACTCTAGGGAGTTAGTGTTATCCTTTTTGCTGGTTCTTTATCTTTGTGGTAAGCTTTTTATAGCATTAGGATTTGCTCTTTGCTCTTTCCCCCACCTCCTTTGATTGGTATGATTTTTGGCTTATGTTTCTGGTCAGCCTATGTTAGTGATCTTTGTCTAAGTTCAGAAGCTTGTTGGTGTTACTTTTCTTCTTCTTTTGTTGGTTAACTTCACCATGCCAAAATAGTTGACTTGTCTTCTATGTAAGCCTTCCTTCCAAGTAGGGTTTATACTGACTTTAGGGAATTCTAGAGTTTGTTTGGTGGTTGTATAGCAAAGTTGCTTTTGCTTTCTTCTTATTATCTACATACTTTTGTTTGTAGGTAGTTTTTCTTTTGCATTTATAAAAGAAAACGAAAAAGAACCTATATTTGTTTTTGTTGCTTGCTCCCCCACCTCCTTCTTTGGCTTAACCTTGTTGGACAAGGTACTGAGCATCCTTTGTTTGTAGGTTTAGATTGATACTTAGGACTTCTTGAGCTTTGTTTATATCAGTCTTTTTTCTCAGTCTCTTCATTCCAAAGTTGTTGGCTTGTTTACCTTTCTAAGCCTTCTTTTCAAGTGAGGTTGATATCTAACTTTAGGGAAACCTAGGGTTTGTTGTTTTGGGGGTATAGAGTAGTTGTCTATTTGCTTTGCTTACATTACTTGCTTGCATTAGTTGATAGGATGTTTTTTTTTTGCATTTATAAAAGAAAAAGACAAAAACACATGTTTGCTTTATATGCATGTAGATTAGGTTTTTAGTCTAGACTGCATGGCATATCATTGTTTTTGAAAAATAAAAATTAAAAGAATTTGTTCTTTTGTGGTTTTCAAGTTTTTATTTGAAAAATAAAGAGAATAGTTTTTTATTTTTGCATTTCATATCTCTTTGCTTAGTCACTTTGTTTCAATTTTGAGTCAAAACACCACATAAGTTTCATGCCATTTACCCTCTTACTAAAAACATCCCTTAAAATAAACGATATAATTTAAAAATTATTAGTAAGTTTTATTCTATAGGGTCATACACCAACTAGCTCAGGATAGACTTGTGGATTAGGGAGTTTCAACTCTCCACAAGTGTTTAAATTTCAGATGTAGTTGGCCAATCACTAGGTAAATCCTTTTCTACATTGATTGTATCTCGGAAGCTCCTCTCAAATGGGAGTTAAGCACTAGGCCATGTGGAGGCTTGGACAGAGGAGATAACCCTCCAAATCCTTGTCAAAACGTAACTTAGGACTTTTACACATCTGGGGATTCTGTCCTAGACAGAGTTTTGGGCTCAGCTACCCTACCCATGCGTATGAGTTTAGCTGACGACTCTCCCCCAGACTATCAATATAGTTAAGGTAGCCTTTAGTCTCTTTGAAATCTAGGCTTCATACACAGGTACATCAGAAGGTTATTTCTGGTTGACCTTGGATAGGCTTGGAAGGTAATCCTGGTAGAAAGTGTGGGAGGGAAGTGGGTGATTCCTCTGTTTGTGCCTAAGAACATCTACAGGGACACCAAGTAACTGTCTATCATCTTTCTTCTGGAAAGTATATCTTATACCTATTTGTCTGTTTGGCTTTAGGAATTTTTAGTGAGTGCTGTGTGGTTTGTCTGTACTTAGTGCGCCTTTAGGTGTGTGATTTGTAATTTTGGTTGTCTATCAACCTCAGACTTTGTCTCCTAGTTTGAAACTATGGCTAACACCCCTTCGAACACCAACCAAGAGATCCCCATGATGGGAACTCCTTGTAATATTCCTCTCACAGGGAATGTTGGTGTTCCCTTGATGGCCACCTTGAATCTACCTGGATTCACCCTAGGGCTACCGGTGTGGTTGTTTTCCACTCCAACTGTCCTGAATGCTCTTGGTGCTTCTCAAGTAAGCTCCTTATATCAAGAGCATCAAAACACTGCTTCCCCTTCACCTGTAGTTGATTCTCCTCCTGCTTCTACCTCATGCAGTGAAAGTATTGATACTATTAACCGTCGGTCTAAAAGGAGTAAAAGAAGGAGGAATAGAAAGAAGGCACATAAGCAAGGGGCCACCCATTCAACCTCTACAAGTCAAGTTGAACCTCACCACCTAGCCTCTGTGGTTCATGCTGGGGGCACCTATCCAACCTCTACAGGTCATGTTGGATCTAAGCACTCAACCTCTGCAAGTCAAGTTGATCTTCACCATCCATCCTCTGTTGATCATGCTGGTGGGATCCTTCCAACCTTTCTAGGGCACGTCGGATCCAATCACTCAGCCTCTATGGTTCATGCTGAGGGCACCTGTTCAACCTTTGTTTTTCAAGTTGAACCTCCCCATCCAACCTCTGTTGTTCATGTTGGATCCATCCACCCAGCCTCTATTGTTCATGCTGGGGGCACACACTCAACTGCTGCAAAGCATGTTGATCCTAACCATTCAACCTCTGTTGTTCATGTTGGTGGTGCCCATCCAAGCTCTGTAGGCCATGTTGGATCCAGTCTCTCAGCCTCTGCAAGTCATGCTGGGGGCAGTCTCTTAGCCTCTGTAATTCATGCTGAAGACAATCTGTCGGCCACTATGAGTCATGTTGACACTGTTGAAAAGAATACCTGTTCAAAACACAAGCCCAAGTTTCCTTATAAGCTTTGTGAGGGAGACCACCTTACTTATAAATTCCCTTATATCGTGGAGGTGCGAAGAGTTTGGTTTAATGGTCAACCCATTTTTGAACATTCTGAAGTCTCTCAACAACCATCCTCTCTTAGTCATGTTGGACCCAGTCACCCAGCCTCTGTAGTTCATGTTGGGGGAAAAATATCATCCTCTGCAGGTCATGTTGAGAGCAAACAGTCAGCCACTGCTAGTCATGTTGACAGAGTTGAGAAAAATTGTCATTCGAAGTGCAAACTTAAGTTCCCTTGTATGTTATGCGAGGGAGATCGTCTTACGCACCAGTGCCCTGCTATCGCAGAGGTGCGAAGAGTATGGTCCAAGACTCAATAATTTCCTTCTCCTGAACAACCTATAGTTTCTCAAAAACTTATTCAACCTTTGGTTGATCAAGGGGTCGAACCAATCTCAGATTTGGTCGATACCACTCTTCTTTCGAAGAGTGATCCTGATGTGATTGAACCAATGTCATCTTTGGTCAATCCCACTCTCCCTTCGGAGAGTGACTTTCACGAAGTGGTTGAATCGATTCCATTGTCGATCAATCCCACTCTTCCTTTGGAGAGTGAAGTGTCTACTAGTCACATTTCCTTCACTGCCAGTTCAGAACTTACTGAAAAAGGGGGCACTGAACTCACTTCGGATCAACCACCACCAAGCTCTCGAATTGCTTCCTTTGATTGGGATAGCCTAGTTGAGCGGCGCCTTCCTTCCATTGCACCTTTCTAGATAAAGGTCAAAGTTGAACCATATACGATTTCTCATTGTATTGTTGATGAAGGATCCTCAGTTAGTATTTTGTCTGCTCGTGCTTGGTAAGGCATGGGATCTCCCAGCCTTGTGTCGACTGGTGGTTAGTTACTGGCGTTTGATAGAAGAACTTGTTTAGACTTGGGAATTCTTACTCAAACACCTGTTACTTTGGGTGGGAAGATTTTATTAGTTGACTTCATGTGATAGAAGACCCCTTGGACTTCAATATGCTCCTTGGATGTGATTATGTCTATGCCATGCAAGCTGTGGTGTCAACATTTTTTCATGTGATGTAGTTTAATCACGGTGACGAAATTGTCACTATCGATCAGTTGGATTTTCTTGGTCCGTCTCCTAATCCAACTAGAGACCAAATCTTTCCTTTATTGATTCACAGTGTTTCTATAGACACTACCCCACCACATGTGAACTATGTGGCCTCTTGTCCTTTGTGTTCAATTGCTACTGAGAAGCAGCCTCTGTTTTCATGCTTACCTTCTCGGGACTTGGTCCCAGTAGTTGACCAGGTGAGTCATCCTATACAGACCATGGAGATTTCTCTTCACTCTGTCGATCCATTTGAAAGTTTATACTTGTGTCCTATCTCGGATGATCTCCTTCCTTCGGATGAAGTTTTCCTAGAGTCTTTGATACAGTCTGATCTTCTTTTGGATGTTGGTTCAGTTGTGACTAAATATGACCCTGATTTGCCTAGTAAGCCTGACCTTTCTTCTTATGTTGGTCTTGTTGAATCTTTTGACTCTTCCTTTGAACAGCAAGTCAGTGATCCTGATGAGTTTTATTTTTCTTATGAATTTTCAACTCCTGTGATATTGAGTTTGTTCCTATAGACTCTATCTCCCTTGTTGATTCTTTCTCTCCTTCTGAGGTTGATATTACTGATTATAAACCCTCAAGCCTTGGTTCTAGAGAATCTTCTTTGGTTGATTCTTCCTTGACTTTACCTTTTATAGAATATGTTGGGAAATAGGGCAGACCCGAATTTTATACCTTTAACTTCGCACCAACAAAAGACCCACAGTGTTGGCCCTTTCGGCAAGAACCTGCGAACAGGTTGCAATCTCACCCAAAATAGCTATGGGGTGCCGTAGAACTAGGTTTCTGCAAGCAGAAGAGGGATATTACTGTACCTTTATCTTTTAACAGATTATAAATATAAATCACCAAGCTTAACATTCACTTATTTATCTTCGCGGTTAGATAAACAAACAGTGCCTTGCGTATCCCTTTACTGGGAATTCACAACGAAGTCATAATCAAGCAGTGATCTTTACTTATCAGATATATAGATATTAATGCATGGAATAACATAAAAAAACACAACACAAAAGAACCACAACACCAGATATAATGTGGTTCACCCCCAGTGTAGGGGTTACGTCCACAGAACTGTGTTTTATTCAACTTTCCACAAAAACCACAGTTCTGATCTGCGCACTCAGCTACAGATCCCTTCAAGTCATCAAAGACGCACACATTGCTGCAGGCCTCTACGCACTCAGCTTCATATTTCCTTAATCACCCAAAATCCTCTGCGCACACAGCTGCAGAGGTCATCCACGCACATAGCTAGGACTTAACCTTTCTTACAAAATAAGCCTTAGCTTCACATCAGTTCCTTTTACATCAAAATCCTAACCTTACTTCTTTACAAGAGTGCCTATTTATAAAGCGCACTATTAAAAAAACCCTGGACTTAAACCATGGGCACCCCGAACCGTAAACCCTGGACGTAAACCATGGGTTTATTACAAATAGGAAAGATTTTTTTTAACTCCGACACCCCTAAGACTATTTTGAACCATAACTTTTCTTACAAACTTACAAAAACTGTGGAGTTATCAAAACTAAAGACCCTTAAGGTACACGTCCCAACAGGCCCCTAAGAATCACTAGTGGCCCGTCATGGGACACTCTGCTAGTCTTTCAGTGGATGGAGCTTCACTGCAAGGACAACAAACTGAGTATTTAGACTACGCATGATGTCATCAGCTGCTTTCTCCTTTTCCACCAACTCCTGTAGTACTGTGGGTGATACTTCGCTGGCGTTTTCCTGTGCGAATGCATCATATTCCTTTAGAATTTTCAACTGGCTATCCACAGCAGTACTTAATTCCAAAGCCTCACTGACAAGTGGCTATATAGAGCTTTCCAACTCTATTACTTCCACCCTGCATGACTCAATTTCCTGTTGGAGTTCCTTGCTGCGCTTTACTTTTAACATTTTCTCCATAGGGGGCAAGGTCTTGATTTCTACTTTTACTATATCCATCTCTTCCTGTCACTGTTTGATAGTGTCTTGCAGCTGTCCTATTTCTGGATGTTCCTGAAGGGTTTTCCAAGCCTCGACACTGTCTCCAAGCAACTTTGCTGTGCTGCCCACAAGATCTGAAATTTTCGCTGCTAACGCCTGAATGTCCGTACGGTGTTGTTCTTTAACCTCAGGTGGAGTTTCCGGAGGGATGCGCAGTTGGAGCTCCGCGATCCGAGTCTCATGTTCTGCTTTAAGCTTCTCCACTTCATTGTGAGACTGCTGCGCATAGTCTTTCAGCCTGCCTAATCTTTGTTAGGGCTCCTCCACCAGCTGTACGTCAAAGTCAAGAAGACTTCGACATGCTTCATCCAAAACTTGGACCAGTCTAATCCATTTGCATTCTGCATTCCTCTTTCTCTGCTCTGCTACCTCCAACTGCGCTACGAGGCTATCATTCTACTTCCTGGTATCGTCCAACTGTTTTTGTGAATAATGGTCTTGGGACTGGATTTCCTTTGCGATAGATGACTGGTAGAGATGTAGTTCTAACATGGACATTTTGGTGTCATCAATTCCTACTGTCATGCTCATCTCTACGCAAAATGTTTCATTAGCTATGATGAGGGCAGCAGTGGATACTTGGCCCTTGTTTTCCCAAGCTGGCCATTGCCTTAGGTCGGGCTGCGCACTTACCGGGTTACTGCTGGCTACAGTGGCAGTCACCGAATGTGCTGCTAAGTCCTTTAGCTCCGATATGTGCTGTGTGACACCACTGATGGCATCCAAATGCACAGCATCAAACTATGACCATTACTTAGTAAGGACGTCTGTGGACTTCGACAAAGCCAGATCAATCTCTTCGCCTGTCAAGCCGGATGTGTCATCGACATTCTTACCCTTGGATTCCTTCGATTTCTTTTAGGGCTAAGGTTTGTTTACTTCCTTGACTTCTGGTGTCTTCCGCTTCTCCTGCCTATTAGGGTCTAGAGTAGTTTTGACCGAGTTCTATCCTTCTTCTTCGCCGGTTTCGACTTCTCCACCCTAGTTGCTATCATTCTGCTGCGACTCAGTATGTTCTTCACTATCTTCCAGGGGACCTTGCTGTTGCGTGTGACTAGGGCCTGCGCCCATATTGGTAACTATGGGAACCAGAATGTGAGGTTTTTTTCCCACATCTTTCAACCAATCAGCCGGCCAGTGCTGAACTACTTCCCGGATATCACCCTCAGTGACTACATATGGTAGCTTGAACCATTGATGCTTTGGATATGCGTAAGCTTGGATAAAAGTATAATGCATGTCGGCGCTGAAGGTGGCTACGCCGTCATATTGAGAGAATAACTCATTACTGAGCTGTGGGGTTTTTGCGATCTCATACTAGATATTCATCATATGAAAGGAAAATACATAATTTGTCATCTGTTGATGTACTTTATCCTGTGAAACCCACAGTGATGCGTACCTGGCTGTGCCAGACATGTGTTTTGGTGCATTAGGAAACTGTGCCTCAATAGGTTCTTGCCATCCTACTAGTGCGATGAGGACGAGAAACCATGAGTAATGGAAGGCCCTACCTTTCTCCTACGCATCGCGAGTGTCTTCCAGGAATTCCTTCGCAACATACGCTGTCTAGTTGTAGCTGTAACCTTCGGTGCAGTTTATAGCAATTCTGATAACCGGGGCAGGTACTTCAGTTGGTCTACACTTTCGTATGACTTTGCATGCTAAGAGCTCCACTGCGAAGCGAATGTGATGTTCCTAAATCGCAGACATGTGATACCCGCGTTTTCCCTTAGTGAGGCCGAAGTGTTCCTTCATAGTTTGTGCGAGCTTTGTATCCTCATGTTTTGAGGGAAACTCTGTCACCGGATCAGGCCCTGCTATTGGTAAGCCAGTGATCCTTTGAATAAGCTTCCCATTGATAGGAATTTTCTTGTCTCCTATCCATAGGTGGCCGTCATGAACTAGGGCTAGCAACTGCTTGACCACTACAGTCACTTGTGTGCTGCGACCAAAATGGGGAACATCAAGCATCTTTAGCAGACCAGCTTGATCCAAGCCGTAGCCCACCTTTTGACTTCTAATAATGTCACCCGGTCTCATCGTACTTGAAAAAGTGCAAATACGTTCCTGGTGCGAACTGTGGAAACTTGCCACGATCGCTTGTATCATGGTCGGCATACTTAAGCCGGTCTATCTTTCCCGTCATGGTCCCAACCAGCTACACACCCGATGGCAGTGAAGGGGTACTTATTATGAACTGCTTGGACCATCGAGGTGGTTTAAATCCTCGTCGAAGAGGTGGGATATATGGTGGCCGTTGTGGTGCAATATTCTCCTCTCCGTCACTTGGGATTTCTACTGAGCCAGGCGGATCCATTCCAGGATCCTCCGATGTTTTCCCGGATTGCTTGTGTTGATCTTCGTTCCGCTTAGAACGAACTTCTAGTTTGAACTATTTCCTGGAAGACTGTGTCTGCATTGGTGGACTCGGTGCTAGTAGAGTCTCTTCACAGGTTGCAGGCTCAGGTGGGCGGGCGAAAATGTGCTGCAGACCTGTCTGTTCAAATTCTCTCAACAAGTAATGAAGTTCTTGCTCAGCTGACATGGGTTTAATTGTAAAACACAAGAAAATACGGAATGCACTTTCCTCATGCTCGGGTGACTTCTTATGCAATCCAATGACCACATTAGCCATAAATGTGCATTGAAGGTGGCGAATCTGATAGAGATCAGATTTCCATGGCGCTAGATTTCGGCGGGTATCACTAGGACCGGAAATTAAGATAATTAAAGTTTTGGCGCCGTCAAATTGGCAGAGCTCCAATGGTTGGCTTTTGGGCTACGACACAACCGGTACTACAGCTGTGTCACAATAAGGACCCTCTTCGACATATCCTGGTAGAGGTTGTGACCAATCTGTGAGCTTCAATCATTTAGCTTGTTGTGCCACCCAACTAAGTCGGTACTGGGCTATTTCTTTGTCACGAGCGATAGTAACATGCCAAATCCCACCTGCCTTATACCGGTTCACTGCTACAGGTACCCGGATATGTACAAACCTATGAACCCAATCTGTACGAGATACATGTTTCCATGCTTTGTAATAGTGCTCCAAGTATTCCTGCGGGTTCCTCTGCCCCTTGTTCCGGCTGCGCATTGTCTGGAGCTGACCCACAAATCTTAGGTAAAGGAATTTCTAACAAGCTTCCCAACTAGGAATGTACTTCTTTCTGCTATTCCATCCTTTGGCTGTGTTGGCTCTAAATACTGACTCTAGAGTTACTAGTTTCAGTGAATCCGGCACAATAAGCTCTTCTGAGTCAGTTGAACCCTAAAAAATGGGTAAGGCTCTTGTCTGTGAACTAAGGCTTCTAAGGGACTTGGTAATTTTGGCACATCTATGTCCCTGTAGCTCATATAATCGGTTCTGCCAACTTTCTAAGCCATCCTCAAAGTCCAACATACAAGAGCTACCAGACTCCCAACCTTCTGCAGGAGGGTCCTCATAATCGTCTTCCTTCACAGTGATATTATAGATCTGGTCCAATACATTCTGATCTTCTTGTTTGAGTGGTTCTATGTGCCTTTCTCCTTGAGAAGGGTCCAATGGTATTATTACTCTCAAACCCTTCCCTTCGAAAGTCATCTGTCTCTTTTTGAGGTTAATGACTGCAGCATTTTCCTTTTCCCACTCAATGCCTAGTAGGGCTGGATAGGGGTTGCTGTCATCAATGAGCTCAATAACTTCAAAGTCTGCTATAGTACAGACTCCATCAATATCTACTTGGACACTAGGGAATCTTCCCAGGGGCACAATCTTCTGCTGATTGGCTAGCCTTAACTATATGGGGGACCATTCCAGAACAGTTTTTCCCATTTGTTCCTAGGTCTGTTTGGTTAAGACATTGAATTCGGATCCTAAATCCAGAATGACATCAATCATGTCATATTCTTCTATCTGAGCATTCAGTCTCATTTCCCTCCCAGCTCTTCTGACTCTATTAAGGGTTCTGTCCATACCAACACTTCTCTGAGGTTCACAGGAAGTAATCACTTTCTGCAATTCCTCTAAAGCATGTTGACTCCTTAAGAGTTTCATACAGCTCTATAAAAAGGAAGATAGTGTACCTGCTTTACTCGTCGAAGCTTCTTGCTGCTGCAACTGCTGTAGGGGTGGTGGCATGGGTGCTGCGGCTATGCTCGGATCAGAAAAATCTCTTTTGGCGTTCATGAATGTCTCTTTTTATCTCTCGATATCAAATGCTGGGACTTTCTCAGGAGCCTTACGAACCCAAGCCTCGGTAGCGGTTTTTCCTGGTTCTGTATGTGCGTTGTAGGTCCACTCCGTGTAACGACATTAATTGCTGGGGAAAGTCTTTGCTCGATCGAAATCAGCTACATATTCTGAGTAGGGCCACTGTTTCTTTCCTAAATTTTAGCTATCAACTGCGGGCACTACTCAATCATATGGTCTACTGCTCGACAATACCGACATGTTGTAGTGGGGTTTTGACAGTCACAAGCCAGAGGTCCAGCCTGGTTACAATTATAACACACCACCTAACCGCATCCTCTTCCAGCCATGCCACCATGACCATGACCTCCAAAACCACCTCTACCTGATGCACCACTGCGATACCCGTAGCCATCATTGCTCTGTCCCTCATTCTGTACCTGATAGGTGTCGTAGGTGCGCTCTCTCATGAGGTCATAACTGCGACACTCATCCTCATTATGTCCGACGGACTTACAGAATTTGCATTAAGGGTTCTTAGGAACTTGCACATACCTCTATAGCAGATAGAAATTCTCAGGTCGATGATGGCCAGTTGTCCGACAGATCTCGCAATATAGAACAGTAGGGTTGAACGGGTTTGGCGCACCAGTATTCAGGTAATTTCTTACCACAGGGCACTGTTCCTTGTCGTGACCTTCTGTTTGACATTGTGTGCACCAAACCTCTTCGCGACCATTTTTTCCTTGCTTCATATCATGAAGCTCCAAGGCCATCGCTGCCAACTGCGCTTGAATTTGAGCGATACCAGAATTGTCTTCAACAGGGGCGGTTTCAAGCTTCATCGTGATTTCCAGAACCTCCTGCTGGTCAACAACTTTCTGTTGCATGAGTGGGGTTCTGATATGTTGTAGCAGCGGTGCAATGAACCATTCCTTGTGCTGCATAGGTCCAATGGGGAAACTGACTTGGTCAAGCAGAACTTTGAATCTTTGATCAAAATCCCACACTAATTCTCCACGCCACTGCTGGATCGCTTTCAACTTAGTGATACACTGCGACTTGGATTTCGGCTTCTTAAATTCCTTTATCATTGCTGCTTTTATATCAGGCAATGCATGGTTCTGAGTGCTAGAGTACTTCATGAACCAGGTCAAAGCACGGTCTCTGAAAGAAGTAATCAGCTGCGCTTTTTTTGTATCTTGATCCGTAATGGACTTAGCAGTCCACACTGCTTCACATAAAAACCAGAACTATTCTGGATCCTTTGATCCAGTTCCTTTGAACACAGGTAGCTTAATGTCATCATGCATGTGGGCCATAGTGGATCGAGGGGGGGTTTGATGGGGACTGGGAGTATCTGGGGGGGAACTTACTGGGGTAGAATGACCTGCGATAGGGGTACTCGGGCTAGGGTGACTTCCAGACTGCGACGGATTCGGTGTGGGGTTACCGGGGGTTTTCCAACAGATGGGGTTTCTTCGGATGTTGACTCTGTGGGATTTACAGGGGAATAATATGTATTCTGACCCTAGGAATAGGATCCAAAATCTCTCTTGTACCTTTTACCACTTCGCAACAAACCACTTTGCTCGTCGAAGGTATTTTCACTTGCAACCATAGGTTAGTAATACAAAATCTAACAGTCTGATTCAATGAGAAATATTCCTTTTTCAGCTAATAGCATTTTAATTCCCAAACTAAATGAATTCAAAAACTTACCCCTTGGTCCCTTGAAAAACTGCCGCTTGGCTTCACTAAAGGAAGTACTCGTGTCAATGGCGAACTCCACCACAAATGCTTCAAGGGTTCGCATTGTCCAGAAATCAACAGCGCGGGATATCTCGTTGTTCACCCTTTTTAGTATATTAATTCTTGCAGGAGTCCACACAGGAAACTGACATTCTTGGAAGTTCATCCTTCTCTCTGTTAACCTGGATAACCACTAGTGCAACTCTATGTGGATACTACCAAAGAAAATTTCATAAACGTCACAAAAAACATACCTTTGTAGAAAGTCATTTGCACTACAACGCGGATCTTTGTTCTCTTGCTCAGCAAATTTCAGATAAGTCTCATCAAGCCAATCACTGATTTCCTTCACAGAGGGTCTCCAAAACATAGCCCTCGAGGTACGACGTAAACCCCTCTTGAGCAGATACTGATTTCAACCGACAACAGAACCAATTTGTTGGGCAATAGGGCAGACCCAGGTTTTATACCTTTAACTTCGCACCAACAAAAGACCCACAGTGTTGGCCCTTTCGGCAACAACCTGCGAACAGGTTGCAGTCTCACCCCAAACAACTATGGGGTGGCGCAGAACCAAGTTTATGCAAGCAGAAGAGGGATATTACTGTACCTTTAGCTTTTAATAGATTATAAATATAAATCACCGATCTTAACATTCACTTATTTAGCTTTGCAGTTAGATAAACAAACAGTGCCTTGCGTATCCCTTTACTGGGAATTCACAGCGAAGTTATAATCAAGCAGTGATCTTTACTTATTAGATATATAGATATTAATGCATGGAAGAACATAACAAAACACAACACGAAAGAACCACAACACCAGATATAACGTGGTTCACCCCTAGTGTAGGGGTTACGTCCACAGAATTGTGTTTTATTCAACTTTCCACAAAAAACACAGTTCTGATCTGCGCACTCAGCTGCAGATCCCTTCAAGTCGTCAAAGCCGCGCACACAGCTACAGGCCTCTGCGCACTCAGCTGCAGATTTTCTTAATCACCCAAAACCCTCTGCGTACACAGCTACAGAGGCCGTCCACGCACACAGCTGGGACTTAACCCTTTTTACAAAATAAGCCTTAGCTTCGCATCAGTTCCTTTTACATCAAAAGCCTAACCTTACTTCTTTACAAGAGTGCCTATTTATACAGCGCACTATTACAAAAACCTTGGACTTAAACCATGGGCACCTCGAACCCTAAACCCTGGACGTAAACCATAGGTTTATTACAAATAGGAAATCTTTTTCTTAACCCCGACACCCCTAAGACTATTTTTAACCATAACTCCGCTTACAAACTTACAAAAACTGCGGAGTTATCAAAACTAAAGACCCTTAAGGTACACGTCCCAACAAAAGATAGCAAAGTCACATGTGTTTCCTCCAAAGTGACCCACATCCGATCATTTATTCTGAATATGATCCTGATGTTGTTGTTTCTTGGAGACAGGATTTGTAGTTGGATTCACAACTGTTTAGTGGCCTCACCTTGTTGTTCAAGCTGTATCTGCATTTGCATGTTCCCTGCTCGCGCTTATGAGCCTGATGCTGGCTTCCACGCTTTTAGTTTGTTGTATAAGCCCTCATCTTTGTTCTCATCATCGCTAAGCCTTGTATCAATTTTCCTTTGGAACTTGACACCCTTTACCTTGAGGAGACGTTCCCCGAGTGTCCTTATATTTCTCACTTTCCTTCCATTATGTATAGTTTTGTTCCTTGCACTTGGAACTAGTTTCGCCTGCCTATGATACTTGTCTCCTCACATTTAGAGCATTATTTCTACTCTCCTTCGAGCTCGTTAAAAACAATAAGGAGGCCGCGAGTTGACTTTTCCGGACTCGTTAAAACTTCACGCAAAAGATATTGAGTTTCTTTAGGCCCAAGTCAGACTCCTCAAAATAGACTTGACTGCCGAGTAAACTTGTCCGTTCAGGCTCATTAAGAATATGTGAATGGGCATCCACATTGGTGGTAGGTTATCTCTTTCTCGGACCATATGGAATAATAAGAGAAAGGATCCCTCTCTTTTCTATTTGAATTGAGAAGAGTATTCTCAGGCATAGGTTTATCTCTTTTCCAGACCTGAGGGACTAAACTTATGGAAAAGGAACCCCCAGTATGAGCTTAGTTTTCTCTTTTTCGTGCTCTGGACCAAAACATGAAAAATATTCTGAGTGTGCTTTATGTCTTTGTCATGCTCGTTAAACCCTAAAGAACAAAGCATCGAGTTTATTGTTGTAAGATCCATTTCTCGTAATCAAATGGATATTTCCGAGTGATCTTTCCTTCCTTCACACTCATAAAACTCGGGCTATATGCTGCTTTTGAAGGAGCATTGGGTAGGTGGTAATTTAACCTTTTTCGGACCTTCCTGACTAAGTACAAAAAATGTGCACCTTTTCTTCTTCGGAAGTTAAGAGAGTTCTTATTTGGTTTTTTTTATACTTTTTCGGCCTCAGGAGACTAAATTGTACAAAAAAGGACCCCCCATGGAGTCTTCTTTGGAGTTTTCAGACTCTCTAAACTATGAAAACACCGTTGAGCATGTACTAGTTTGGGCTCGTAAAATCCATGGATCAGTGCTTTATCAAGCATTCTTCTTTCTTTTCTTCGAGCTTGCCAAAAATGAAGATGGTCCCGAGTTTGCTTTCTTGGACTCGTTAAACCTTTACAAGAAAGAGGGGACACTATCAAGCATTATTTTCCCATCTCTTCAAGCTTGTTAAAAAATGAAGAGGGAGTCGATTTGACTTTCCTGGACTCATTAAAATTTAATAGGGAAGGTAAGGAAGAAGTTTTCTCTTATTTTCAGTAATGGAAGCATGTCATCCTTGAAGATAGCACTCTTTGTTTTCTGATATCCATGTTTCAGTGTTCACTTGTGTTCAGCTATCACTTTGAGTTTCTTACTCCTCCTCTTGTCCGTTATACTTGGGGAATCTGATCATGTCTCCTACATGACTGAAAAGTCTAGTTGTTCTCTCTATAAGTTATACGCTGCCTTGGGTCATCTCTGTGTTGTGCTCACTATTCAAGGACTCTTCCCCATGCCTGATCTATAGCCTGATTCCATCATTGTTATATCTGTTATCTATTTGTGTTTCCCTTCTTTTTCCCAGTTCCTAGTCACTCTTGTGATCCGTTGAAGGATCTATTGCCTTCCGTATCACAACATGGTTCCGTTTCAGCACTTCCTGAAGACGACGACCTAGAGTATTGACGATGGTACCTCAGGATTCACTTTCATCATTGGTGAACTCCTTTGCTCCATTTGTTGATTATCACCTATTGATTGACAAACCATTGAATCCTTTCCATGTTCGACTTCAGATTCCCCTTATTCACATGGCTTGGATTGTACTGGTTCTTTGGGATCCCTTATGAAGACCTTAGTTCCTCACCTATGGACTAAGTTGCACAAGATTATGTTCTATTCCTATACACAGCTTCCAGATCTTTAAAGACTCATTTTTGTATATTGTGGCTTCGATCCACTTTTGTAACATACGTGGTTTTATACCTGTATTATATGATGTACTCAAATATTGTAAGGGAGCTAGTGTTCCAGTAAATTGAACATAACATCCTCAGATGTAACTTTGTATATGACATTACTATGTATTTGTTTCAGGTACTCTCTCTGCTCCATTGGATTTCTGAGTTCTCCAAAGATAATGTTTATAATGTATTTAGGCCATCGCTTTCCTCTGACCTCACACATTAAGGGGCATTTGTTATACACCTGAATGGCACCTCTCCGTTCGAGTGCCGACATCCCTCATGTTGGCACACAAAAGGACATCTATGGATAGAGGTTTGCCCAAAACACTATAGATTGGCTTATTATATAATAAATTCTTCCTCCATCCAGCTGGTTACTTTTCCATTTTGCTATGTTAAGTTGTATTCGTGACTCTTTACATGTACAATGCGCAGATCATTCGCGAGTGTCGGTTATTGCAAGTCGCGAATGGATGTATTCGCGGGTTTCTCTTATAGAAACTCGTGGATCATTCATGGGTTGTCCTTCTACATACCCACGAATATGTCCCTTAACATTTAAAAATAAAAACACGCGATGATTTGATATTAGTTAAGCATTGTTACCTTAATCACCTTAACTGTCTCAACCTCCTCAACTTTCGAAACTGCCTTATTTCCTCCATATAAATACAAGCCTTGGGGAGGGTGTTGGATATAGACTTGGAGAGAAAAGTCATGCAAGTGGATTTTATACAGAATTCTTTGGAGCAGTGGAACTCAGAATCCTTTGGTTGCAGAGGAGTCTTTGTCTCAGGCATTGGGTTGTAATCTGAACTCTTTCCATTATTGATAATAAAGAGAATCCTTCTTCCATATGTGTCTCATGTATCTTGGTTTGATAAATGTTTATGTTTCTACATTTTATATATGATTTATCTAACCTGCTTATATATATATATGAATCACCTTGTATCTAGAATATTGAATCTTGACAGGTGAAAGAGGAGAAACCTTGAAGACTTTGGAGGTGAAGCAGAACAGAAGAGGACTAGCAAGGATCGACCTTCGTTAATCGAGTAATTCTTTCTCATCCTCCTATTTCCTTTACTGCACTCTAGAAGTCAATTGTCTGTAAGTTAATTGAGTATGTTGGTAACCCCAGACCTATGTTTATTAGGTGTATAATCCTGTACAACAATTGGTTGGAACAGCAACATGTCATGCTCAATTTGCTACATAAGTCCGTCTTGCATACATACAACCAAGGGAACCAAGTAAACGTTCAAGGCATTCCAAAGAAAGTTTCTGTAAGGAAAATATCTGCCTTACAAGCAAATAAATGTGTTAGGAAAGGCTAGAAGTTGTTGTTAGAATAATCAACCCATAGTTTACCCACTTAGACATTAATTTCATTATTTCTTTCTTATTTGCCTAGTTCATGTGTCCCACCTTGTGCAAGTTGCTAATTGCCTATCGATAGAGGTCAAACTTGCCATATTTGACCCATGTAGCACTTGGGAAAGCCTTAGGAATCAAATCTACTTTATTCCTGGCCTCCTAGGCGCCTATCTGCTTTTTCTGCTTTACTGCCTGCTTTTTCAGTGTTTTAAGGCACATAGGAAAGCAAGAGTAGGTGAGGTGAACTAGTTTTTTGTCCTCTTCATCCTCCACTCTTTTCTCAATGCAAAAGAATGTATGAGCTTCCATTCCACTACTCTTTAGCTTTCCCATGCGCCCTTTCCAATTCGTGAGCTCCATGACAGATTTGGGATCAGCTTTTTACACCTATGGGGGATTTGCCTATTTTGAGTAAGCCTGCTTTATGCTAGTTTTGGATGCCTCCTTATGCATTAGACCTCTTGATGTATTCTATATATTTCTAAACCTATGTTACTACAGGGTTGGCTATTGTACACTGAGTTAATATAATCTTGTGTTACAGCTCCATATTCAGTCTCCATTGTTAGCAATTTTGCATGATCAATTAATAATTGTTGTGGGTAAAATTAATCTACTACTGGCCTGAATTTCTACATGGTATCAGAGCCATTGTAGGTTGTTACTCTCCTTCAAAAATGTTTTTGTGGGTTCGACATCAATACTGGGAGCCTTCTACTGACAGCCGGGACAGATTTTCTAAAGCTATGGATTCACAGAAAACTATCTTGACTCCCTTCAACTATTTTGAATGGAAAGCAGAGATGGAGATCTTGTTGAGAGAGAAAGGCCTCTATAGGGTGACTATGGCTACAGAAGCAGATCCCAATGCTGCTGTAGAGAAGATCAAATGGCACAATCAGAGAGATGAGGCTTATGGCCTCCTATGTCTCAGTATTTCCCGAGACCTCCTTTTCCATCTCGATGGATTAACTTCACCGGATCAGGTATGGGAGAATATTTATGATATTTTTGGAAAGAAATATGAGATCAGGGGACATCAGATCGAAAATCAGCTTATTTATCTGAGTCCCAGTAGCTTTGAATCCCTGCAGCTATATTTCTCCAAGTTCAAAGCACTAGTTTTGCAGCTGAAGCAGTGTGGTATCGAAAAGAAAGTTGATCAGCTTGTATTGGCCATCCTCTCGAAGCTAGGACCTGACTACTCAGTATTTGTTTCGATCTTCTATGCCACAAAACTCACAGCTCGAACCTGGAAGATGCCTAGCCTTGCAGATTTCATGGAATCTCTCACACAAGAACAAGACAAGCTGGTGATGATGGGCACCATCAAACCATCCAAAGATCAATCTTTGATTGCTGGAGATTCGAGGGTGGATTCAAAAATAAAAAAGAAAGCTAAAAATACACCTGAGCAAAGGAGAGACAAGAAGCAGTCTCCAGAGGATCAACAAGGTCCCCAGAAAAATACCCAGAAGAAGAAAATCAAAGGTGAAATGAACAAGTGCTCATACTGTTCAAAGGGAAATCACACTGAAAGCTCTTGTATGAAAAAGAAT
Source organism: Pseudotsuga menziesii (assembly GCA_001517045.1). Taxonomy (NCBI): domain Eukaryota; kingdom Viridiplantae; phylum Streptophyta; class Pinopsida; order Pinales; family Pinaceae; genus Pseudotsuga; species Pseudotsuga menziesii. Next base: position 56,923 of record LPNX010556813.1, read on the forward strand.
ATTGATATGCTGACCAATCTCCTAGAGAAGAATGGCATCTCCCTTCCAGAAAGATCAAAGAAGAGAGAAGGAGGATCAAGTTTAGATTACAGAGAGAGAGTTTATGCTCTAGTTGCTGACACATCAAGCTCACCCAGTTTTATCATAGATTCTGGAGCTTCAAGACACATGGTTTCGACTAAGGAGGCCTTCTCCTCACTGGATATGTCGAAAGGACCATCTATTGTACTGGGAGATGAATCTCTCATTGAAAGTAAAGGAAAAGGAAGGATAGATCTTGATCATGGTAAGTTCAGCAATGTGCTGTATGTCCCTGGTCTCGCCTCCAACCTCTTGTCAGTGTACCAGATGACCCACACTGGGTCTCCTAAGAAGGTCATATTCTCCCCTTATGAAGTTGAGATCACAGAGATTTCAACTGGTAGAGTCATTGCAAAAGGAGTTGCAAACCATGCTCAAAAGGTATACATGTTTTCACACTTCCTACCTTACTCAAACCCCTCTGCTCTTCTTATCCATGCTAATGAAGCTAGCAAGATATGGCATGAAATATTTGGTGATCTAAATTACAAGTATCTATCTGATCTTAGTGAGAAATAAATGGTCATAGGGCTGCCCAAGATAAAAATTTCCAAAAGAGTCTGCCAAGGTTGTATCATAGGAAAACAGCCAGAGCACAAATTTGAGAAAGCTAGTCATGAGAGAACCTCTGCACCCCTCGAGCTGATTCATAGTGATGTTTCTGTCCCATTCCCTCATATGTCCATGAGTCAGGCCAAATATGCATTGACCTTTATTGATGATTTTTCTAGGTATTGTTGGGTTCACTTCATGAAACACAAGTCTGAAGTTTTTGGCCTATTCAAAGTCTTTAAGGCTTTGGTTGAAAACCAGTGTGGAAGGAAACTCAAGGTCCTCAGATCTGATAATGGTGGTGAGTACATCAAGTCTGATTTTATTAACTACTATGCATATGCGGGTATTCATATGCAACATTCTATCCCCTACACACCACAGCAAAATGGTGTTGCTCAGAGGAAGAACAGATCACTCAAGGAGATGGCAACATGCATGATGGAGGCCAAAACTTTTCCACCAAAGTATTGGGCCAAAGCTATCAACTGTGTAGCCTATATCCAAAATAGGGTGCCTCACAAATAGCCTGATGGCATGACTCCCTTCGAAGCATGGAGTGGGCACAAACCAGATGTGACCCATTTCAGGATTTTTGGCTCAAAGGCATGGGCTAGAATCCCGACAGAGAAGAGGAAGGCTTTGCAGCCCCAAAGCCAAGAGTGTATTTTTGTTGGATACTCTGAATATTCAAAAGGGTACAAGTTGATAAATTTGAGCACAAATAAATCCTTCATTGAAAGGTGTGTTCAGTTTGAAGAAGAACCCCTTGCAGAAGTGGAAGTTGGTGAAGCCTCTTCACCACCTGAACCTCAAGAAGTAAGTAAAGAATTTGTTGAACATGTTGATTCTGATTTGTCTGATGGAGATTAGTTTATTGCAGACCCTAACAGTCCCACAAGGCCAAAATGGGCATCCAAGACACTACATGCAGCAGGTGAGCTAGCTGGGGATCCCAATGACCCAAGGAGGACTAGATCTCAATTTGAGTGTGGTCTGTGCATGAAGGATCCTATGTTTTATGAAAAATGCTATTTGATGGTGGATTCTAATCCTCAAACATATGAAGAAGCAGTAGGAGATCCAATATGGCAAGCTTCCATGAAGGAGGAGTTCATCTCACTCCAGAAGAGAAACACATGGGAGCTAGTGGATCTTCCTCCAGGAAGAAAGTTAGTCCAGTGTAAGTGGGTCTATAAGACCAAGTTTGATGCTGATGGTTCACTACTGAATTACAAGGCTATATTGGTAGCTAAAGGATACTCATATTTTCATGGCATCGATTACAATGAGACCTTTTCCCCAGTGGAAAAAATGGACTCCATCAGGCTAGCTCTAGCCATTGCAGCCTCAAGGCAATGGGAGGTACATCACATGGACGTAAAGTGTGCCTTTTCTGAATGGAGATCTCACTAAGGAGATATATATGTAGTAGCCTCAAGGTTTTGCTACTAACCCTTCTCTTGTGTGCAGGTTGAGAAAGTCATTGTATGGGCTAAAGCAAGCCCCCAGGGCTTGGTATGCCAAGATAGATAGCTTCTTGCTATCTCTAAATTTTGTTCGATGCAAATCAGATCCAAATGTCTATTTGAAGTCTTTTAATGGTTCATTAATGATCATTTTGTTATATTTTGATGACCTCCTCATTACAGGAAGCTCACAGGCTAAGATTGCTTCCTTAAAAGGAGCTATGAACCAAGCCTTCTCCATGACAGATTTGGGGCTCTTAAGTCAATTTCTAGGACTTGAGATTGCTCAAACCAAAGCTTGAATAAAGGTGCACCATTCCAAGTATGCCTTGAATTTGCTGATAAAATTCAAAATGCAAGATTGCAAAGCAAGCAAAACTCCTTTCCTTTCAGGAGTGAAGCTGGAGGAAGATGATTCTCCACCGATGGTAAACAATACACTGTATAGACAATTGATTGGATGTTTATTGTATTTGACACATAGTCGACCTGATATTTGTTATGCAGTAAGTGTGGCTTCTAGATTCATGGATCAGCCTCATGATATCCATTGGAAAGCAACCAAAAGGATCCTTAACTTTGTTCAGGGAACAAGGACACATGGGATCTTCTATAAGGAAAAATATGATCTTGATTTGATTGGATTTACTGACAGTGATTGGGCAGGTGATAGCATAGACAGAAATTCCACTTTAGGTTATGTGTTAATTCTTGCAGAAGGGCCAATCAGCTGGTCAAGCAAGAAACAGAGTGCCATTGCACTCTCATCTACAGAAGCTGAGTACAGAGGAGTTGTTAATGCAACAACTCAGTGTTTATGGTTGCAGGGTTTACTTGGAGAGTGTGGTTTCAAACCTGAGTACTCAAATACCATCTACTATGATAATTAGAGTACCATTCGAATTTGAAAAGATCCAGTTCAGAAGCAGAGAACCAGACACATTGAGATTCACATGCACTACATCAGAGAGCTTGTGCATGATGGCACCATTCACCTACTCTTCTGTTCATCTTCAGAACAAGTAGCTGATACCTTCACCAAAGCATTTTGTGAGAAGATCTTAAGAAATCTCAAATCACTGCTAGAGATTGCTGATCATGCTGTAAAGGCATGAGTGGAGACAAGATTCTACAATTTTGTTTTACAGTCCATGTTTAAGGGAGGATTTTCCCAAGTTGGTTTTGCCTCTTTCCTTGTTTATTTGGACTTGCAGTATGTAAAAGGGTGACTAAACCTTGTTGCTAGGCCATATATTTTTTATTATTACTCATAAAGTCAGGCTTAAGGGGGGGTGTTAGAATAATCAACCCATATTTTACCCACTTAGACATTAATTTCATTATTTCTGTCTTATTTGCCTAGTTCATGTGTCCCACCTTGTGCAAGTTGCTAATTGCCTATCCATAGAGGTCAAAATTTCCATATTTGGCCCATGTAGCGCTTGGGAAAGCCTTAGGAATCAAATCTACTTTATTCCTGGCCTCCTATGTGCCTATCTACTTTTTCTGCTTTACTGCCTGCTTTTTCAGTGTTTTAAGGCACATAGGAAAGCAAGACTAGGTGAGGTGAACTAGTTTTTTGTCCTCTTCATCCTCCACTCTTTTCTCCATGAAAAATCATGTATGAGCTACCATTCCACTACTCTTTAGCTTGCCCATGCGCCCTTTCCAATTTGTGAGATCCATGACATATTTGGGATCAGCTTTTTACACCTATGGGGGATTTGCCTATTTTGAGTAAGCCTACTTTATGCTAGTTTTGGATGCCTCCTTATGCATTCGACCTCTTGATGTATTCTATATATTCATCAACCTATGTTATTACAGGGTTGGCTATTGTACACTGAGTTAATATAATTTTGTGTTACAGCTCCATATTCAGTCTCCATTGTTAGCAATTTTGCATGATCAATTGATAATTGTTGTGGGTAAAATTAATCTACTGCTGGCCTGAATTTCTACAGTTGTTTGCAGTAAAAATCCGAGACATAGATTCTGAGAGAGAATAATGCATAGAGGATTTTCTTGTTCTTTTAGAATTCAAGGATGTGTTTCCCAAGGAAATATCAGAATTAACTCTGAAATGAGACCTAGACATTTCCATAGAACTGACACCAGGATTAGTTTTAGATTCAAAATCCCCTTACCACATGAGTGCACCAGAGTTGGTGGAAATCAAACTACAATTGCAGGAGTTGATAGAAAAAGGGTATATCTAACCAAGTGTCTCCCCTTGGGGAGAACCGATACTATTCATAAAGAAAAATGATTGTACGATGTGGATGTGCATCGATCACCACCAACTTAACAAAATGACTATCAAGAACCGATACCCACTCCCTAGGATCGATGACTTATTCAATTAGGTAGGAGCTTCCAAAACATTTTCAAAGATTGACCTGCGATTTGGGTACCATCAGGTATGGATTCGCAACAAGGATATTAACAAAACTGTCTTTTGTACAAGTTACGAGCACTACAAGTTTCTAGTGATGTCGTTCGGGTTTACCAATGCACCCACAAATTTCATGTGTATGATGAACAGTATATTCAATAAGTATCTAGATAAATATTTTGGTCTTTATAGATGACATTCTAGTCTAATGTAAGAGTAAAGAGGAACATGAAGAACACCTTCGCATATTACTATGAGTGTTATGAGAAAACCAAATTTACACTAAGTTTAGTAAATGTGATTTTTACAAACCACAGATACAGTACCTGGGTCACATTATCTCCCAGACATGGATAGTTATGGACCCATAAAAGATTAGAGCCATAGAAAAATGGCCTACCCCTACTAGTGTCACTGACATTAGGTATTTTTTTTTGGATTAGCTGGATATTATCGAAAGTTCATTGAGAAATTCTTGAGAATAACTTGTCCCATGACCTCTTTGCAAAAGAATGCAAAGAAGTTCTTATGGACAACCAACTACTAGGAAATTTTTCAAAAGCTTAAGAAGCTTTTGATGACCGCACCGATACTATGAATTGTAGATCCTGATGGGGATTTCGTTGTTTGCATGGATGCACTTAAAGAAGGACTTGGATGATTCCTTTTGTATAATGATCATGCGATATGTTATGAATCGTAAAAGTTTAAATATCATGAACAAAACTACCTCACACACGATCTTGATCTAGCAGCCATCATCCACGCTTTGAAGATGTGGAGGCACTACCTCATGGTAAGAAAACTCCTTCTTCAGATAGACAATATGAGTTTGAAGTATTTATTCGAACAACTGGATCTGAATGCGAGGCAAGCCAGGTGGTTGGATTTCCTTAGCGATTACCATTTTGAGATAGAAAAAATTAAGGGAAAAGATAACTAGGTTGTTCACACTTTTATCCAATGAACTCATATGGTATATGAGGTGAATTTAAGTCAAACTAATGTATATTTTCATGAGAGGACTAGAATGACCAATAGAGTTGACCCTTTTTATGTAGAAATCCTCAAGAAATTCCAAGAGGACAGGTTTTTTCAACAACAAAAAGAGTACAAGGTAGATGAATCAGGACTCCTATGGTACAAGGAGAGATTGTACATTCCAAAAGGATGGGACATTCGGTCCAACATCCTCATGGAATTTCATCCAAAACCCTAATCGAGGCATCCAGGATATCAAAAGATGATATTCGTTGTCAAGAGACACTTTTTCTGGCCTAAGTTAAAGATTGACATTGTTATGTTTATTGCAAAATGTCAAGAATATTGGCTGGTCAAAGCTGAGCATTAACATCCTTGGAGACTTCCGTAGCCATTACCCATTCTGGAATGGAAGTAGGAGGTTCTTTGTATGGATTTTATCACCAATCTAACCAAAAGTAAGAAACAAAATAGTTATATATTTGTAGTAGTTGACAAATTGTCAAAAGCAGCACACTTCATTCTAGTGAAGTCGACCAAGTAGGTAGTACATATTGCTGATATCTTCTTGAAGGAGATATTTAGATTGCATGGGATACCCAAGGAAATAATCTTGGATTGAGATACAAACTTTACCAAAAACTTTTGGAGATATTTATTCTCCAAACTAGAGACCCAGTTTAACTTTAGTACGGCTTATCACCCGCATACAGACATATAGACTAAAAGGGTAAATGAGATTATTAAGGAATTGCTTAGGATGTATGTCATGAACAACCCCACCAAGTGGGAAGATTACCTGCATCTTGCAAAGTTTGCTTATAACAACGGATACCAGTCTTCCACCAAAATGAGTCCCTTTGAGGTACTCTATGGATAGAAGTGTAAAACACCGGTTACTTAGGATAGCCCGATGGATCAGCTCATGTGAGGGCCTGATTTGTTAAAGGAATTGGAACCGTTGTTTACCCAGGTCTAGGTGAACCTTAAAGACGCACAAGACCTCCAGAAAAGATACACGGATAAGAAAAGAAAATATAAATACTATCAAATAGACAATCATGTCTACTTGAAAGTAAAATAAAAATGAAGCTTCTTGAGCTTGGGTATGTGTGGTAAGTTGGCACCTAGATTTTGTGGACCCTTTGAGATACTAGCTAAGAGAGGGCTAGTGGCATATGAGCTAGCATTACCTGCTCACATAAGATTCCATAATCTTTTCCATGCATATTTATTAAATAAGTATCTTTATGATACTAAACATGTAATTTATTGGTCCTTATTACAGGTGGAACCTGAAGGGGAGTTTTCCCTTGAACCTCTACATATATTGGACAAGAGGGAGGTGCAACTCATGAAGCACACCATAGTCCACCTCAAAGTGCAATGGAAGCATTTTGAATCCAATGAGGCTACTTGGGAGAATGAAGCCAACATGAAAAAGGATTACCCCACCTTGTTTCATGATTTCATTCAGTGTCCCTAGAACACCAAGGACGATGTTGTTCTAAGTGGGGAAGGACGTAATATCCCAAATTTTTTACCTAACACTTATGGGCATGAGCCTATTTATTATGATGTTATCTTGACGTCTTATTTTGATATATTTGGTCAAAGACCCCACTGTATATGAGCATGATGATTTTCTTTATGTATTGGGCGTAAGCCAATTGTTGATGATATATATATGCTTTTTTTTGTTGGGCGTGGACCCTAAAGCACATGAGTTTTTATATTTGTGTTGAGCATGAAGCTTTGGAGCTCATGAAAAGATAATTTTGAAGTGTTGGGCATAAGCCCTAGAGCCTTCCATTTTAATGTTGAGTATAAGATCTAGAACATTGGATCCTAGGCCATTGTATCCCTATGTGTATCATACAAGTACATCCTAGCATTAGTGTTGAGTGAAGAGCTCTAGAATTGCACTATGTTTGTACTCCCTATTTTTAGCGTTGAGTACGGGATATGGTAAGCGCTAGGAGTTATTGAAAATAATTAATGATTCCTGAGTGAAAATGACTGGAGAAAAATATTGATATCATCTAACTTATTTATAAGTGATTAATCGACATTTTGAATTTTTGTATTGTCATCAAGTACTAAAAAAATACCATGTTATATGATGGAATCCACCATGCAAGGATGTTTAGAGTTTCCTATCCTAGTAGACATGACCATCTACTTGATAACCCTAGTGAAGAAAGTGTCATAAGTCTAGCGATCATAGCATATGATGCCCACAGACAAATGTTAACAAATATTATATTATTATGTATTTTATACATCGTATGTATAAAGAATAAATATAGTAATAGTATGTTGATGTAAGTGTAACTTTGGAATGTATTCACTTGTATTTCTCATGTATTATACCTCGATGTTTATTACAGGATGTGTCTGTAATGTATTTGAGTCATGGCATGCCTTGATGTTCCTATCAGGAGGTTCTATAATGTAACAAGTCATGTCAAGTCATTGTGGGTAACCCTACTATTGGTAAAGGGTTAACGTCCCTGCAGTTGTGGGGCCCTAGGGTTGTTATACTATCCTAAAGAATTCCACCCTAGGTGAGTCATTGTAAGTCGGGGCAATAGTCCCCACCATTGTGTTAAGGATAAACCTCCTTGTTCGTCGGAGGAGGAAAAGTCCCCACATGTTCTATGGAACTAGGGTTATTAGACACTCCTAGAGATGTCACCTCTAGTAAGTAATTTTTAAGTGAGGACGACATGTTGGAGTGGGTTCCAAGTGAATGGAAGAATATAAATAGAGAGTGAGTCTCTCTATTTATCACAAACACACTCACTCATTGGGGCGCATGAGTGAGAGGAGAAGTTGTTGGGACAAGAGAGAGACTACTGCTGTCGGGAGATCATCTTTATGTTTTCGGGTTTTACTTTTGGTGTTGTTTCTATCTCTGAGGAAGTTGCGGGGTTTTCTCCTTTATGGTTTCCCCAAGGAACAATCTTTGTGTCTCTTGTCTCTTGTGTTTTATTGCTGTGCTTGTTATTCTCTCAGTTAAAATATCCTAAGATCATAATGCTAGCTTGAATGATAAAAATATAGCATAATATATATAATGTAAGAAAAAAAGGAAAATATCCATCCATTATTATTTATTACTAAAAGATAATAAATAGTATAATACCTACAACGGTCTAAATAGGAACTAGTTAAAACTTCCTAAGTTAAAGTATTGAAAATATAGAAATTAAATAAAAGGGGTTAAATGAAGAAATCAAGATTCTTCATTTAACTGCCCCTTTGACTGAAAAGTATGTCTATAAAGTCCCAAGCGAAAGACAGGCTTGGGGCACTCATCTATCTTTTTGGAGTCATTATTCTGCCTGTTTATTCTCAAGAGAGTACTTGGAGAAAAAAAAAATTTTAGAAGGAAGAAGGAGAATTGATCCAGTCCTGATATACCAGTTAGGGAAACCTTACCTTAGGATCTCTAATCTACTTGCATGTTGGAACTAGCTCAGGGGGATTTGGATTGGAACTAGGAATGATTCTGGGTAATGGTTGGGTTGAACGTGGTAGTTCCCAATTGATTCAGTCATCAATTACAGAGGTCATATATGCCTATAAATTGTTAACGTTGGTTAATTGAGTGTGCAAGTTTCAACCATTAAAGGAGCTTCAATTTTCAGGTATGAGGTTCTGGACTTCCTATTTAATTTTCTAGATTTAGTGCTTGCTAGATTATGCAAGCATTTATATTATATATTCTAACCCTAGATGTTTTTTGTTTTCCTATCAAAAATTCTTTCGATTGTTTACATTTTAAATTCTAAACCCTAGGCTGTAATTTATTTCCGATGTTAGATTTACCCAAGGTAATGTTCATTCAGTTTACTTCTGAAATTAAATTCATGCTTAAATATTATCCATGGGTTTTGTCTTCTTTCCATATTAATTTTGTATCCTCTTCTATAGTTTAAACTTTGTTCTTACATAACTTATATTTTATTTCTAAAAATAAATGCCTATATGTTTCGTTGTTTGAAAACCCTACTGGAAGATTTCATATTACCAGTAGAATCTTTGTTTAGAAACTAAAGTCCAGTTTTCAAGTCCATATTTAAATAAAATAAATTACAGATATAATAAACCGATATAATAAATCGTATCTAATCAATATTTTATATATACTATATCAGAAATAGAAACAGAACTGTCCATACTAAATTAACAATACTATACAACACAGTAAATCTATTAAAAAGAACCCAATAAATATATTATAGATATATACATATATTAACCGGTATGAAATAGAAATATAATTATAATCTATCAACACCATAATTACATCTAAAGAATAAATTATAAATATCACATATTAGATCAAAGTTAAGAAACAACGAAGACCTTACAAGGTTTGTGTAAATAAACTTATGCATGGACTGTCCAAATGAAATTCCTGAAGATGTTCCAAAAAGGGCATGGACTATACTTTTTCTGGTCTAAGTTTCATACTTAGAAGATGAACCAATGACACATGGCAGGCCATAGAACTTTGATGTTCTGAATAGTCCTGTAACAGGTCACCTTGGGAAAATGATCATAAGTCCCAATTGGTGAAACCAATTCTGATGAAACCTATGGTGGTCGAACAGGGACATGGGAGGATACCCCAGTGAGAAGTTTCAGACATAGAAGAGCAATAATTTTAGAGATATCACAAAAACAACGACAGACATTTCTGTAGAAGAAATTCGAAAACTAGGGCTTCCTGTTCTGGGAGCCTCCCTCCATTGTTTTCAGAAAAGGAGTACATTGGATAGCTCAACTTGAAGAGATATATATTTGTATCCTAGTATATCTCAAATATTCCAAGTTTTGAAAATTAAGGTTTCTCTGAAAAACCCTAGATCAGCCAGCTCCGAAACCAGGACAGATACCTCAAATCGGTAAGATCAAATCTTTTGTTATTTTTCATTTGAGGTTCTAATTTCAAAGTGATCTATTACATCATCTTGATGATAAGCTTGGTGAAGTTGACAACTTCAAAGCATGGAAGTATTTTATCTCTTTGAATAAAATGAATTGGACACCTACATAAGAAGAGAGGTTCCAGTTCCAGAGGGAGATGAGGCTAAAAGCCTTACACCAGAAGAACATGGTCAAGGCAAAGAAGATCATTGTTGATTAAATCACAAATCACCTTATACCACAAGTGTCTTCCCTAAAGACACCGAAGATGTTTGATTCCTTGACCAAGCTATTTGAAGGGAAGAACGTAAATCAGAATATGAATTTATGAAACCTGTTGAAGAATGTGAAGATCTAGAATGCAGAGACCATATAGTCATACTTTTCAAGGGTATCTCAAATCAAAGAACAAATTGAAGTTGTAAAATAAGAAGTGAAGAATGTAGAAGTGATGATAGCCACCTTGAATGGCCTCCCAAGATCATGGGATTCATTCATGAAAGGAATGCATGACAGAAGGAAGTAATTACTTTTAGTAGACTTTCAGAAGAAGAAGAAGCTCGACTCATAAGAAGATGGGAGCAATTGAATATCAAGCTCTCACCATCGAAAGAATATCCCTAAAGAAATGGGGAATATGAAGATCTCAACTCTTGAAGAAACTCTTATTCATATTAGCTTTTGGATAAGAAATGATGCTATTATGAATGAAGGAGATGATGAAGCTGAAGACTCAAGAAGGAGTCTACCCACGAAACAAATAAAGATAAGTATTCAATTGTCATTTCATGATATTGTTTTGTTATGCATTTGTTTATATTCAGTTGATGTATTGTGCATGATAGGATGTTTTCATTAATGACAGCATACTACTAATATGCATGTGATGGGTAAGTAGATCATGGTGCTATACAAACTCTCCATTCCTACTTATCTAGAATGAAACCTCTTTCCTGACATATTGGATTAGTGCACAATATCAATGTTGTCCTAGTAGAGATGGAAGGCATCTAGAAAAGTTTCATGAGATATGGATGAATGTTGTATTGGCTAAAGTGGTTCCATGATCATATATTTATACATAAGAATTTTCTAGTATGAATATTCCTTACAAAATGTTTTTAACCATACAAATGCATTTGACTTGTAGGAAAGATCGCATACATAATCACCTACAAGCAAAGAAGAATGAAGACTTGTTGTGAAGAAAAAGTGATGATAGTTCAAAGACAAACAATAATATGATGAGTGCAGCAACATCATTGATACAAAACCTTCCATCCATAAAGAAGTAACTAAGAAGAAAGGGAAGACTAGTTCAAGAAGTATGATGTCTAGGATGTAGTATCGATACATGAAGGGAAGTTCGTAGTTCTATCATGCAGTAGATGGAAAGATTGTGGGATACAAGGAAAGATTCATAGCATGAGGCTTCTCACCAAAAGAAGGAATAGACTACGAAGAGACATTTGCAACCAGTGGGAGTTGAGACGCATGACAGGTAGAATCATGTGTGCAAATGAAAGAATACCTTGTACAAGTTGAGAAGACACCCATGGGATAACACATACATGAGGAGCTTGATGAATATCTTAACCTTTGCTACAAGGTTGAAGATGAAAGCATATAGAGGATGATAAGCTAACAGATGGGTGCAAGAAGAACTTTTGAAAAGGTTCAAGATAGAGGATCTTGGTATCCAGTGATCCTGGATGGATACATAGAAGATTAGTAGCCTAGGAAGCTACTTGTCACTCTGGTACAGAATGTTTCAGTGCATAGAGTATGAAAGACAGAGGGAGTATGATGCTTCAAAGGGAGTGACTACAGAAGATCCTGAGATTCGACATGGTACGACATGATGGATAGATTACTGATGACTCTAGGCTTTACTAAGAGTAAAGTGGATTCCAAACTTTGCTTCAAGGTTGAAGGTGGAAGACCAGTGATGCTGCTGTTATGTGTTGATGCACTACATTCTAGGCATGGAGGTTTGGACAAGGGAAGTATGCAGTAGAGATCTTGAATAGGTTTAGGATGATGGACTACATGACCACACCTATGGCATTGAACCTGAAGCTATTGAGTGTTGCTTCATCAGAGTCGGTTGATGCCACAATGTATCATTAGATGATTTGTTCATTGATGAACATGATGGATACAAGACCCGATATTTGCTTTGTTATAAACACATTGAGAAATGTTCACTTGATGGTTGAAAGGGTACAGTTGAGTATGGGCTCATGTATGATATGAACTAGAAGATTAACCTAGAGAGTTATGTTGATTCAGATTGGACAGGTAGTTCCATCAATAGGAAGAACGCTTCAGTATGGGATTAGGTGTGATATCTTGGTTTAGCAGGAAGCAGTTCTGTGTGGCACTAAGGATAGTTGATGTAGAGTATGTCGTAGCTTGTTTAGGTAGTGGTGAGGCAGTATTGCTATAGAAGCTACTATCTGATTTATTTGATCTCCATATGGATGCTACTTGTATACATTGTGACAACCATAGTTGTGTGAAGTTGTCAGAGAATCCAGTATTCCATGACAAGTTGAAGCATATCGAGATCAAGTATCACTATATTAGGGATATGGTGCAGAGGGGAGAAGTGAATCTCTAGTATGTTGTGACGGAGGAACAGATAGTTGATGTGTTGATGAAGCCATTGACTAGGGTGAAGTTTGAGTACATCAGGGAGAAGCTTGGTGTTCTCCAGATCAAGGTTTCCTCCAAGGGAAAATGATGAGACCGAGATCCATTCTGACATGGTGAGAGGATTGGTTCCTTCCATGGTTAGAGGTAAGGGCTGAGCCATTTTTTCATGGTGAGAGGATTGGTTCCTTCCATGTCATATATGAGTGCTGAATCCATGAGCCATTCTCAAATGGTGAGAGGATTAAGTTCCTTCCATGGTCATATGTAAGGGCTGAGCCATTCTATCATGGTGGGAGGATTGGTTCCTTCCATGTCAGATATGAGTGCTAAGACATTCTGATGAGACTATAGGATTGGTTCCTAAATGATTAGAAGTAAGCGTTGAATTCCATTTGAGGAATGGAGGCGTCTGGTCAGTTACTAGGTAGCTTAGTCTGGGACTGGGGGCCATTTTGAGGTGATTGTAGGATTAGTTCCTACAAGATCAGATGTGAGTGCAAACCTTTTTGAACATGTATGTTGGATTGGTTCCTTGCATGTGTCAGATGTAAGTGCAGATCCCTTTCGACATGAAGGATTGGTTCCTTGCATGGTCGAACATAAGTGTTGAGCCTTTCCTGATCATTGGTTGAATGGATGTAAGTGCAGATCCTTTCTGATATTGGTTGTCAGACTTAAGTGCAGATCCTTTTGGCATGGAGGATTGGTTCCTTGCATGGCCAAGTGTAAGTGTTGGGCCTTTCCGATCATTGGTTGAATGAATGTGAGTGTTGGACCTTTCTGATAAGGTTGTGGGCTATGTTACTACATGGTCAGATGTGAGTGCTAGGCGTTTCCTTTCTGATATGATTATAGGATTGGTTCCTACATTATCATATGTAAGTGCTAGGCAGACCATTCTGACTTAAGTGTCAAATATAAGCACTGAAGAAGACCTACATGGTGGCTAGGCCTACATCCAGCATGAAAAATGGCTGGCTCTATAGAAATTCCTGTGATGACAAGAATCATGAGATAGAACCCATGTTGATGATCCAACAGTGATGATGATCCAGATCGAGTGATGATCCAGATACAGTGATGATGATCCAAATCGAGTGATGATCTAGATCCAGTGATGACGATCCAGATCGAATGATGATCAAGATCCAATGATGATGATCTAGATCTAGTGATTATCTAGATACAGTGATGATGATCCAAATCGAGTGATGATCTAGATCCAGTGATGATGATCCAGATCAAGTGATGATCCAGATCCAGATGAAGATGACTTGCAGATGAATATGAATTAAAGATAAAGATGACTTAAAGATGAAGATGATGAAAACTTTACAATGATCCAGATGATACAGAGAAGAAGACTTGTGCTGATAAATTGTGTCAAGAGGATACCTTCCTATTTAAGAGGGAGTGTTGATGTAATTGTAACTTCAGAATGTATTCACTCGTATTTCTTATGTATTGTATGCCTATATTTATTTTGGGATTGTCTGTAATGTATTTGATTCATGTCATGCCCTGATGTTCCTATCAGGAGGTTCTATAATGTAAAAAGTCATGTCAAGTCATTGTGGGTAACCCTCATATTGGTCAAGGGTTAAAGTCCCCGCATTTGTGGGGCCCTAGGGTTGTTAGACTATCCTAGAGAATTCAAACCTAGGTGATTCATTGTAAGTTGAGGCAATAGTCCCCAGCATTGTGTTAAGGATAAACCTCCTTATTGGTTGGAGGAGGCAAAGTCCCCACAAGTTCTGAGGCACTAGGGTTATTAGACACTCCTAGAGATGTTGGCTCTAGTAAGTAATTTTTAAGTGAGGCTGACATGTTGGAGTGGGTTCCAAGTGAACATAAGAATATAAATAGACAATGAGTCTCTCTATTTATCTCACACACGCCCACTCACTGGGGTGCATGAGTGAGAGGAGAAGTTCCTATGACAAGAGAGAGTCTACTGCTGTCGGGAGATCATCTTTATGTTTTTGGGTTTTACTTTTGGTAATGATTCTATCTCTGAGGAAGTTGTGGGGTTTTCTCCTTTATGGTTTCCCCGAGGAAAAATATTTGTGTCTCTTGTCTCTTGTGTTTTATTGTTGTGCTTGTTATTCTCTCAGTTAAAAGATCCTAAGATCATAATGCTAGCTTGATTGATAAAAATCTAACATAATATATATAATGTAAGAAAAAAAGGAAAATCTCCATCCATTATTATTTATTACTAAAATATAATAAATAGTATAATACCTACAATGGTCTAAAGATGAACTAGTTAAAACTTGCTAAGTTAAAGTATTGAAAATACTGAAATTAAATAAAAAGGGTTAAATGAAGAAATTAATATTCTTCATTTAACTGCCCCTTTGACTAAAAAGTATGTCTATAAAGTCCCAAGCGAAAGAGAGGATTGGGGATCTCATCTATCTTTTTGGAACCATTATTCTTCCTGTTTATTGTCAAGAGAGTAGTTGGAGAACATTTTTTCCTAGAAGGAAAAAGGAGAATTGATCCATTCGTGATATACCAGTTAGGGAAACCTTACCTTCGGAGCTCTAATCTACTTTCATGTTGGAACCAGCTCAGGGGGATCCGGATTTGAACTAGGAATGATTCTGGGTCATGGTTGGGTTGAACGTGGTAGTTCCCAAGTGATCCAATCATCAAATACAGAGGTCAAATATGCCTATAAATTGTTAATGTTGGTTAATTGAGTGTGCAGGTTTCAACCATTAAAGCAGCTTCAATTTTCAGGTATGAGGTTTCTGGACTTCCTATTTAATTTTCTAGATTTAGTGCTCGCTAGATTATGTAAGAATTTATATTCTATATTCTAATCCTAGATGTTTTTTGTTTTCCTATAAAAAATTCTTTCAAGTGTTTACATTTTAAATTCTAAACCCTAGGCTGTAATTTATTTCCTATGTTAGATTTACCCAAGGTAATGTTGATTCAGTTTACTTTTGAAATTAAATTCATGCTTAAAGATTATCCAGGGTTTTTGTCTTCTTTCCATATTAATTTGTATCCTCTTCTATAGTTTAAACTTTTTTCTTACATAACTTAGATTTTATTTCTAAAAATCAATGCCTATATGTTTTGTTGTTTGAAAACCCTACTGGCAGATTTCATATTACCATTAGAATATTTGTTTAGAAAGTAAAGTCCAGTTTTCAAGTCCATATTTAAATAAACTAAATTACAAATATAATAAATTGATATAATAAATTGTATCTAATAAATATTTTATATATACTATATCAGAAATAGAAACATAATTGTCCATACTAAATTAACAATACTATACAACATAGTAAATCTATTAAAAATAACCCAGTAAATATATTATACATATGTACACATATTAACAGGTATGAAATCGAAATATAATTCTAATCTATCAACACTATAATTAAAACTAAATAATAAATTATAAACATCACATACTAGATCTATGTTAAGAACCAGGGAAGACCTTTCAAGGTATGTATAAATAAACTTATGCTAATAACCAAATCTTTCCCATTAAAACAAATATCATCAAAATTATTTAACAGACCAAGTATCGAGACCATCAATTAGTCCATGATCTATTTTTCTTTTCCTAATAAATATATATATATACCAAAGCATTCACACTAGTGCTTATTATCATATTATAGAGCGAGTACATTAATCTTTTAATCCCAACCATCTAATATTCCATTCCACCAAACATAAATTCCATGCCTTGTTATACAATGTCCAATGAATAAAACCATAAGTCAATTAAATACACAGTAATTAGTTTATAAATAAAACCCTCATCATAAACAACGACCATGATCAAATCTTGTAGAGTCTATTCACATTTTATAAAACCACACAATTACTACATACACATTATTGATTTGCAAACTATATAATTGCATCGAGGTTGCAGGATCGAATCCTGTGGACACTCAAATGCCCAAATCGGATCCATATTAATAAACTTCCATTACAGTAAATGACCTAGGATCAAATCCTATAGGGTCTTTAAATTTAATACCAATCCATGCTTTACCATTTACACATAGGCTATAAATAAAGCTTGAATTCTATCTACAAAGGTCGTCAAACCCTTTACAAATTATATAAACTATAATCCATTTTTGGGCCACATAATTAATCAACAACAAACTAAAAATAACTATTTCAATTCTTAAGTCCTGTCAACGAAACAGCCTATGGAAACATTTCCAACCCAAGTTTTACACCTACAGACAGACATTAATTTCCATTTATGCATTACAATAACAAACTATAATTTTGCACCATTCACGCTATTGTGGTTACCATGGAGAGTTCTCATTCCATCCACATCATGGCCCCAAGCCATACGCTGTCACCCATTTACATTCTTACAACTAAAGTAAATAATGAAGGTGAATCTACACAGTACCAACATAACAACCATGGAGATCAAGCACAATATATATGTGTGTGTGTGTGTGTGGAAAAA
Organism: Pseudotsuga menziesii; assembly: GCA_001517045.1. NCBI lineage: Eukaryota > Viridiplantae > Streptophyta > Pinopsida > Pinales > Pinaceae > Pseudotsuga > Pseudotsuga menziesii. The sequence goes on from LPNX010556813.1 coordinate 74,474, forward strand.
ATAGTCATTATGATCCATTAAAATAAGTTTACATAGTCATTTTTTCTTACGTCCTCGCACCATTGCAAGCAATGGTGCTTCCATGGCAAGTATCCATCATCAAACATTAAACAACATATTGCAGACATCCTGCCAAGGCATTACCCAGGCCTCGATACATAGAGTTACTTTTTAATAAAACTCTTTTTACATCTAATTAATTCAGGCTTGAAGACTAAATGGAACCCCAAACATTAAAACCAAAATGCCGTAGAATTACCAACACAAAGTGCCTCTAGGTTACAGTCGAACCCCAAAACCCAAACGCATATGTGACCAAACTAGACTCACGCAACCCAACTCAGTCACAAACACGATACCATAAGAGGAAACAAGTAATGACTTGCACTGTAGGATTACCAAGGAATTATGGATTTTCCCCCAAGCTACGATCATTCCTTACTCGCCCCTCTATAACCTTGCAACATAACAATAGCATAATGAGAAGTAAGATATGGTGATACGAGTGAAGTCATTCTCCTTCACCCAAACCGGAGCCAAGAGCAACAACAAAGTATTGCGAAATGCCAAACCAAGGCTTGGGCCAAGCCTTAAGCTTTCTCGCCACTTCTCGAAGGCACATTGAGAGTGCCACCCTGGTCTCCCTTAATGTGCAACAACCCCATATTTTTGTATAGTCCCTGCACTATGTTATAAATTCACTACCCCCAAGTTAATACAAGGAATAAGTTATCACATACATCAGATACTTTATGCTATAAGTTTTAGGACTATGCTCATCGAATTATTTCGGCTCTAATCCTAAGACCATGGAATATGAAATATGCTATGGTATGTTGTTAAGTATAAAGCCAATATTTTTTTTTAACAAAAGGGTTATAAACCTGTTAAGCATATAATAAAATTATATGTTATTGATTATCGTAAAATAAACATATAATACAAATATGTTAGGATATGAAATGCTGATAATAATTGCCACTTAAATAACAAGTTTGTGTCATACAATAATAGGTGCGGTATTGATCTTGTCACTAACACAAGTCTGTAAAGAACAATAATAACAACCAATAGATGTCACTAGTTGTAAGTATGAGTACTAGTGATCAAATGTTCAGAACTCCGTAACAAGTTTTTTTATCGATGAGTATACCTGCAAATAACAAGATAAGGATGTATTAATTCAAACAGAACTAAGTAATCCAGCTGAGTCAAGTGGAGACTGTTAGCTTTCAGGTAGCAACATGGGAGAACTAGTCCCGCCACTGCACCCCTTTTATTCATTAACCAAGTTAAGTAAGATTCATGTTTATGATAGTAAGCATATGGAACTAACAATGAAGTAAATAATCAAAGTAACTAACATACACAGTATTGTACAAACCATCAGAATAGCCTAGTAACCAACATTGCAACATCATAAGTAAACATAGTAAGAATCATAATTGAAAGTAAGTAAGTAAGACATAAAAACAACTTACGACAAAACAAAAGTACCAATAGAATACGATACATTCCACAAGTTCAATAATGTCCAACGTAGGTGGTTTTGACTAGCCTAATATTTTTATTTTTTTTTGAATTTTTGGGGGCGTTATAGTCATAAGGTGTGGATACGATGGGCCATTCATGGAATATTCCATATGCCATTAATATTGTCTTAGCAATCTCAATGAATATACTGATGGGGGTGTTTTAATGTAAAATGCGTTGTCAATAGCAAGTCACGCTTCGGTTTTCGAACTATAGGAATGAGGAGATATTTAGACGTTGGTGGTGGACAAGGTGGCAGAGTAAATGCCCCTTGGGATGGGGTAAACTCAAGCCATAATATTGGTCTATCCCGGTTCAATGATTCATTTGTATCTATGGTGGTTATGCTATGTTCATCTCTCTAGTTTTTGTCCCTACATGAGGTCTAGTTTGCATCTGTTCCTTGGAAAGCTATACTCTTAACCTCGGTCTACAAAATTGTTTACTTGTTATTTTAGTTGGAGATTAGTATACTTATAACGCACTCTGTTTCTTTGTTTGCAGGGGATAGAGCTCCCAATCCACGAGTCATGGTGACTACCAAGCTATCAACAAGATACCCTTCATGGGTAATCCCTATACCAACAAATTTGAACTTGTACCTCTGCATGTAAATGTTGTTAACAGATCCTTGAGCTTGGTGTTTGTAATGACGAATGAATGAATGTTTAAGGGTTTGATTTTGTAAAGTTTTGTTTATATTTAAGGAATCTAGAGATGTGTATGAAGTATTGGGTTTTAATATGTTTGATTTTGGTGCCTTCGGGCCATGACTATCATGACTCATCTTTGTACTGTATTTTTAGTTGGTATTTTGAATGTATGGTTTGATGGTTAATGAAACTCTGCATTTTTAGTTTTGATGGAGGGTCTTCAAAATGGGCCAGTACCATTTCTTGCAATGATGCCTCTGTTTGAATGGTGAATGCATAGTTTTGTTTGTAAATGATAGTGGGTATAAAAGTGGGCATTCACAACCGAGATTTATTCTTTGTTACTATCAATAGCTTGGAAAAGTTGTGACACTATGTATTCTGTTGTCTGTAATTAAAATCTTGTTTTAACATTTAAAAGAGTTGGTTTAGCTTATAGCCATGCAATTACTAGAAATGGCACTCTTTCCCATTCATGACTCTGTAATGTAATGGTGAATAATGTTGTATTTTTCTTAACTGTGATTTAAATTTGGTGATGGTTGTGACTCTTGGTTTAACATTACGATAAGGATGTCGTAGCTATGATAACATAGAAAATAGGTATTTTTCTGATGGATTTGTTAATAATTTTCCTTTGCTACTCAGTTGTGATCTTCAAATATGATTACAATGTGTATATTTTCTATTACTATGTGGAAATGTTGACAAGGAAACAATTTTGATTTATGGTTAATTATTCTTGCATTTTAATGTTGTCTAGCATAGATTTATGTGGAACATTTGTAAGCTATTACAACATTGATAAAAGTTGCAATTCAAACCTTACAGCATTTGATTCCTGTCATCGTCTTGTTGTAACCTTTATTTTTAAGCCATGAGCCCATAGGATACTATCATGGGATGTGTGGGTTTAAATTGATGTGTGTGTCAATATTTAGATTTTGGGCATGAACGCCGGCACAATTCGATATTGTAATCTTTTATGGATATGATATTTGATAATGTGTTTTGTGTTTAGGTTATGTTTGATTTCTTATTTTAATGGTATATAGTATGGTTATTATGTAAGATGAAATCGTGGCTACAGACCTTAGAGGTCTCGATAGCTTGGCATTCAATATTAAAGTTATAAAATGGAAATGGTTTGTTTGTAGTTTGTTGACTATGTTTTTACAGATAGGTTAAGTCTATTTTATTTTGTGTTTATATATATATATATATATATATATATATATATAGGTCTAATTTTGAATAGTTATATTTAAATTATAATTTTATGCACATATTGTAGGCTAAGTCTATAGATAATAGTTTTTTTTAATTTTAAATAATACAAGCCTTCTGGCAATATGAAATCTACGAGCAGAGATAAGATATAGGTTTTGTTTTTAAATAGTTCTAGGTTGATAAATTTTCCTTGGTTAGGGTTTAAATGATGTAGATACACAATCTATGATATATTATTCCTATGTTTTGAACTTGAAAATAATGAACAAAAATATAATAAAAATCTAGACTCTGTTTACAAAATTACCTATGTCGGAGAGAAGACTTATCTTGACTTGTAAATGATGAAATAAAGTGTAGAAAATAATACAAACCAAACCCTCCTACAAATAAAACTAAAGGTGCGTATCCCATCATTGTAAATATGAAACAGATATATTTTCCTAATGAGAATAACATGGTTGAATAGATAACATAACCTAACCTCTATAAAAAAAAATACATCTGCTAGAAAATAATGAATTTAACCTACAAGTGAACAAAGAAGTAATGTAGAAAATATAACCTAGCTTATAGTATACATAATACTAAATATCCATTGAGAATTAAATCTCATCTTTTAATAAGAAAACATGTGTAGTTTTCAAGGGAAAAATAAAGAACCTCATACCTAAAAAATGAAGTTGTTTCAATGGATGAAAAATTGTGCACACTCAAATACCCAGTATTAACAAATTCATAGAAAAATCTGACCTTTGTTCAGATAAACGAATAAATTGAGAACTACCATGTTCCTCCCAACGATGACCTGAAACCATTCCTAGTTTCAATCCGAATCCCCATGAGCTAGTTTCAACATGCAAGTAGCTTAGAGTTACTTGGGTAAGGATTCCCTATTTGGGATATCAAGTTCGGTATCAGTTTCCTTTTTTCCTCATAGGAATCCTCCAAATATAGATAGATAATCCCCATGCCTCTCTTTTGCTTTAGTATTTATAGAAATACTTTTCAGGAAAATGGGTAGTTACATCAAGAATCATTTGATTTCTTGAAATAACTGTTTTCATTTACTTTATGTAATTTTTAATATTTACTTAGGAAATTTTGACTAGATCCTATTTTGACTCTTGTAGGTATTTTAATATTTGATTATCATAATAATAATAATAATAGTAACATGCGTATCCTTTCTTTATTACTTATAGGTACTAGTATTATTACTATGCTTACTCTTTATACATATCATGCATAAATTATAT
>LPNX010556813.1:92862-164182 GCA_001517045.1 Pseudotsuga menziesii
CATCCAAAGAGTACCCACTTGGCGTACTTTTGACGGACCCGCCAACCCCAAAAACAAGAAATACGCAAAAAAACGTGATGATGACATCATCATCATGTTTTTTCAGGTATTTCTTGTTTTTGGGGTAGCAGGGTCCGTCAAAAGTATGTGTCATCATCACATTTTTTTGGGTATTTCTTGTTTTTGGGGATTCCAGGTCCATCAAAAGTATGTCAAGTGGGTACTCGTTGGATGAGGAATTTAATTCTACATCCAACAAGCTCTCCCGATCGCAATTTGAGTAAAAACATGGGGAGATATGTCAAAAATACAAACAAAAAAGTAGTTTTTTTTATGATACCTATCCCCAAATTTATATTGAAAAGGTGTTTAAGACCTATACAGTATTTCAAATTTAAAGAAATTTCATTGGATAACACATCATGACATGGAATTTGAATTAGAGTTAAAAATCCCATTTTGAGTTGAAATTTCCTCTAATGATAGTTTTATTTACTAGGTCTTACTTTGCAACTATGATCAATTCCCTAAGGAATCCTCCTCAATCACTACGCCCATATTTTCTCTAGGGTCTTTCTAATATTATTTCACAACAACGGTCCATTCTCCATTGAATCCCCATTAACCACTATGCCTCGATTTCTCCAGGGTTTGTTCGGTGCCATTAAGTCATTCCGGGGCCTATTGTACTTCTGTAAGGTTTACCTCTCTACGTATCCACTTATTGCATGCATAGTATTCTCTTTTAATGTGGCTTGTCCCTTTTATTCTAAATTTCATTAAAGGAAAAATGTAGCAGTTACAACTGTCCTCAAGGGACCATTTGGACGGATTTCACAATCAGCCAAACTCATTAAAAAACATAGCTAAGATTCAATATTGTAATAAAATTTATAGATCGGGGGATATTACATCCATGCCCCCTTATTGCAAGATTTTCCATAGTGTTCTCATCTTTCCTCCACAACTTCTGGAAATAAACCTGGGTACTTCTTTCATATATCTTCCTCTAGTTCCCAAGTCACCTCGTCTGGTATAAAGTGCTTTCATTGCACCTTAACTCGAGTGATGACTTGTTTCTGAAGTGTCATTTCTTTCCTTTCTAGAATGCATAGAGGTTCCACTTAAAATTCTACTTCTAGTTCCACCTGTACCACATTCTAGTCAATGATATGAGTGGAATCATGTATATATTTCTTTAGCAATGAAATTTGAAAAACATTATGAATCCTTAAGTGTGCTAGAGAGAAATTTTGTATACCATAGATCCAATCCTTTCTAATGTTTAAAATGGTTTGCAGAACCGTGGTGCTAATTTGGTATAGCTTCCCAATCTCAGGGTGCTCTTTTTGTGCTTGGCTTGAAGGTAAACATGATATTCAACCAAAAATTCCTTATGTGGTCTCTTCAATTCAACATAACTCTTTTGGCGATCCTAGATCACGTTCAAGTTATTTTTTACCTTTCCAACAGCCTGTTCCATTTCTTGTAACATTTGAGGTCCTACTATTAGTCGATCCACAGGGCTATCCTAGCTAATAGGGGTAGTACACGTTTTCCCATATAGGATTTTAAATGGGCTCATCTTGGTATTATTGTATACAAACTCCACCATATCCAAATACTCTTTCCACATAGTGGGCCTTTGCATGACATACATTGTCAGCATGTCTGCAATTACTTGGTTTGTTCATTCTATTTATCCATCTGGTTCAGGGTGGTATCTAGTGCTGAAATGTATCTTGGTTTGTGATTGTGCAAACAATGATTTCCAAACATTTGATGTAAACTTGGCATCCCAGTCAAAAATTACCATCTTTGGTACTACGTGAAGTCGAAGCACTTCCTTCAAAAATATTTTCGGGAACATTGGAAGCCTTGTAAGTGGACCTTACAGGAATAAGATGGGCATATTTGCTTAACTTATCTACTACAACCATACTTGAATCACGTTGTTTATAAGTCAATGGAAAACCTGTGATAAAATCCAAAGATATTACCTACCATTTCCATGCATGAATTTGAAAACACTATTAAAAACCTATTAGATGTTGATGTTTAGGCTTCACCTATTGACATTCCAAACATTTAGAAAGATGTTCAGCCTTCACTTGTTGGCATTGCTATAATTTTTTTAAGCAATTTTGATCAAATTTATTCATAGATCCAGCAAGAAACCTATAAAAGAATTTCATTTTCCTTCCATGTATCTAATACCATATAAAAGTGGAGTCACAACAATATATGGATCAAGACAGAAACTTTAAATATATTTCAAAGATCAGTTTTACTCAGAACTAATATGAAACAACGCAATAAGGAGTTGCATCTGTATATTTGCTTATCGGTCGTAGAAGTAGTGAATATAATTTACAATATGCTATATTGCTATTAATAACCAAGAAATTCAAATCCTAAGTAGGTAAATTAGAATTAGGTGCATGAGAGTGGGATACTTGTTAGTTAATCACCACTCGTCACATCAACTAACCACTAAAGTAGACCGAATTTACTCTAGCTGATGCAGAACTCAACTGCATGCCAACATGTAGGTGAGGGCACCAACCTGACTTCAGTTAGGTGAGATGAACTAAACTTAGTCACTAGAATTATGTGGATGTGCCTTTAATCACTCCAGTTAGCTGAAATTAACCAAAAATAGGCCAAATAATGATGGAGGCACCCACGCAAATTTACTTTAACTGAAAGGTAGGTGAAACAACCTGTAGTGAACTGAAGGGCGCATATGTCATGTATATCAACCCAAATTTTCTCCCTGATTGAAGGAGGAGGCTCAGTTGTGATCCCTGATTGAAGGAGGATGTCCAAGTCACTGAGGTTGATGACATGTTTCTCATGTAAGCACATGTTTGATTAAAAAATTACGATAAGTGGTGAATTAGGTTGATTTATTCAAAGGGAGGATTATTATCCTAAAATTATGTTCCAATAGCTTCCTATTAGAATCTAATATGGTATCAGATCCCTCAAACACTTCTATTGGTGCACCAGCGATGGTGCTCATTATCGAAGAAAAGGTTGATTTGGTTTACATAAATGTTCTTTCTAGATTTGTGCAGGTACAAAAATTTCAAGATCAATAAATTGCTCATTCAATTGGAGTTTTTGAAAGTCTCCTTGATGAGACTCATTCTGCTGCTACTATCGAAATTTTTGATAAATTTGATTTCTCGTGTTTTCATGATGTTTCTCAAGAAGAGTATATTTGAACCTCCATTGTTCAAGAAAAAATTATTCTTCCATCACACTCAGCCATTCTTCAATTATTCTTTTATCCTAAATTTTGTGCAAAGTTTGCAAGTAACTACTCAAAAAGTTGAAGAGAAATTCGATTCTTCTCTCTCCAATCTTGTTGTTGGTGTGCATAGAAGTGATATTTTGGATATTATGGAAGAAATATCATATTTTAGAATTTATCCATTCACCATCAGCGATCCAATTCTTCCAATGAATCATTTCCTGATCACTTGCATTGATAGATAGATTTTTGTCAAAGAAGGAGAAATTTGTGCATCTTCCATCTCAGTGGAAAACTTGGGAATTTTATTCCTCATTATTGGATATTCTCTCACCTTATTTGGTTCAAATTTATATTTTAAAGGACTCTCATTTATGCTTGTAATTGATCTCATCAATTTTGGTGTGCAAATCAAGCACCTCGAGTCTCTTTCAAATTTGCTATTGGGGATTCAATGTAAGTTTATTCTTATGAGTTTTTTTATATTAATTTTTGTAAATCATTGGATATTTTGGAAGCTATATCATATTATGGAGCTCAATTATTCACTCTCCATGGTCCCAGGACTCTTGCTCCTTCCTACTCAATAACATTCTCATATTCTCATAGTTATAGAAAAGATGGAGACCTCGTGCATTCACTTCGAGGGTTGATCCTCTCATTTGGAGATGATTTTAATTCACATGGTTCAAATTATTAAGCAAATCAAGACTCATTTGGATGTGATTCCAAGATCATGTTGAATACACACTCACTTTTTCTCTTTTATCAAATTATCTCTGTTGCTCTACATGGTCCTAGAATCTATTATGTAGTTTCCTATGTTCCTGATCAAGTTGAGTATATTCCTATTCTTCCTAAGAAAAATATCCCTCCAAAAATGTACTTAAGTTCACACCTACTTGGATATGGAGCAATTTATTTTTGGTGTATCTCATATCCATTTTTTAGGAAATATTTTCCTGATGCGGTTTTTCTTTTTTTCTCATTTTACATGGATAATTAATTTTTAAATTTAGATTGTAATGGGTGACTTTTGGTATTATTACCAAGTCCCATTTTTCCAAAAGTTAGGATTAAAGGGGGGTGTTAGGATTATTATTAATCCTCTATATGTCCTCTCTTTGACCACAATAGTCTATTTGTTTATTTCCATATCTTAGAAGGTCTTCATCACTTCACTAGTGCATGTGGGATGCATCTACTAGATATTTTCCATTTATTGATCTTGTCTACATGGATTTTGGTGCTCCATAGATCAATCGACATAATTTAGGAACCCACTCAAATTGTCACTAATATTTTCCAGCAGTTGACTCTAGTAGGTATTTATTCATATCTATTTTTTCTCTGATCTCCATTAGTTAGATCACTTCCAATGTCTCTAGCACTAGTTTGCATGATTCAAGGGAATATAGGCGCATTTTTTCAGCTACACTCTTCAGTTAACTAGTTGTGATATTTTCTTCACCTACCCTCTTTAGTTAACTGGTTATTAACTATTTTAGTAATTTGGAGTTGCAATAGTTAGCTCTAGTGGTGATTTTTACACACTGAGTTAGCTCCTAAGTCACTCTAGGTTGGTATATCCAACTACCTCTTCAAATATTTGAATTAGTCCTTGATGACTGTATTGTATATTCACCCATAATGTGAATATTATTGAACAAAATATTTCTCATATTTTTCTTCAACTCATTGTGTAATAGCAATTATTTTTCTCTATATCTTTCTTGCGCAATCAATGTGAAGACTATTTCTCTCCCAAGGTATGCCTCTTGGAATCTAATATAAAGGAGGAACATGAAAGTGTAATGAAAATAATTGGATTATGTTTGGGACACCCCCTTTCTCTATCCTAATGACTATAAAGAGAAAATAGGAAATCAAAAAATTTATAGCTTAATACATGACTAGCATGTCATGTGGGTTCATGTCTGACATAGAGACGCTACAAACATGTTCCTGATATGTGTTTTTTTGTGTCCTGGTATCGGGACATGAAAAAACATGTATTGGTAGGGTGTCTCACACTATCAACCGAGAATTGTGAGGAATTATTTGAGTTGCATGTATGGTTGATGATATGTGTTAATGGAAAAATTGATGGGATATAGATATTGTTCTTTTATTTATATGTTCTATATCTATTCCAAAATGAATCTTAATTTATTCCATTAATAAATAAGGAAACAATGGTTATGAGCATAACTTATAGAATCAATAGAAAATATGTTATGGAGTCTTATATACTCTGTATTCCATTGAAATCTCATGCTATTTGTTAAATATCACAAAGGAACGATGGACATTCAACTATTGATAAGGTAAACTCAACCCATCAAAGAACTCCCAACTTCGCAATCCATTGCAAGATCATGAAAATTGTGCAAGGAATTTATTAATAAACTACAATGATATAATTGTGATGATACAACAACATCCTGCGGGAAGAGATGAGGAGGAGAAGGAGACGAAACAAGAGGGTTAGGGTAGTGATGATTTTGTTGATTTAGGAATGGAGGAGGACTATTGACAAATTGTATTCTTCCATCATGATCTCACCTATGATATACTGTAGAAAGGAGCAAGTCGACAAAGTCGACTTGAACGAAGACCGACTTAGTCGATCGACTGACTAAGTCGATGGGACGACTTAGTTGATCAGCCGACTAAGTCGATGGGACAACTTAGTCGATCAGCCGACTAAGCCGGTCGGCCGACTAAACTAGAAGATTAAGTTGGCTAACTAAAATTCATGTCGGTTCACTGAACCGATAGGTAGTTATTTTGTAACTATTTGTAAATTGTATATATTAGGCTGTTGAGCCAACCGAGAACTCAGTTCAGTTCTCTGCCTTGTATGAACTCATTGCAATAATATAATCTGTTTTCCTATCTGTTCTTGTCTCCTGTCTCTAATTTATAGATATATATGTTTTAGTATGTATTATTGGTAACCTTATGTGATCTATGAGATTACAACATTGGTTCCATTTCCGGTAGTACATGTTTGAAATATATGCACACATATGATACCAGAACAAGAGATTAAGGACTGGTGGGACCATAAAGTTGCGAACTACTTGCAAAATTATGCAAGAAGGAACAGATTAACAGTCGCTGAAGCCAAAGCAATATTTTTCACAGAGACGCATGAAAAATTTGTCGAATCAGTGCCACAACTCTTGAAGCAACTTCTGGATGAGAAAGCCAGACGCGACGAAAGAATAGCAGTTGCTTGAAAAACTGATCTGAGGAGGCTGAACAAATTTGTTGGAGTGGTTTGAGAAAATCGCCGATGACTTCTGTGAGGAGCAAGAAGTCGAAGACAGAACTTCTGTGGAAATTGTTAAAGAAAAATTTTACACAAATTTCATTGAACAATTTTTGTGTTCCCTACCGACCTTGCTGTTCAAATTCTTGATAGAGAACAGAGCAGGCCACATCGTTGAACCTTGTCCACCACTGTGCAAATATCCATCAAACACTAATTGGGCAGAGACGCAGAGGAAGTGCGAGAAATTCATTGCAGAAAGGGAGTGCGAATACTTCCTGAGCAAATAAATCGAACTATCTGGGCTTTTTAAAAGCGTCGAGTAGGCTATGGGGGGTAGCTGGTCATGTGTCAGAGGTAGAGTATAGTGGATCCTAGTCATCCTAAACCGGATACCCATCACCAATAATGAAAATTAGACCAAAGAGGACCCCAAGAAAATAGTATTGTACGAAAGTATGTCGGACATTCAGAAAAGAGAAAGGGACGAAAGACAACAGAGAAGGGAGGCAAGACGTGAAATAGCCGTAGGGCTGCACAGTGGACAAAACCCTAGGGAGAACGATCATGAAGAGAATCCTCCAGAGTCAGGTCATGACTGACAGGAAGGGGGCTTTGAGCAAGAGGTGTCCCCTAAGGAGGAAGAAGTGTGGATAGAGAAGCCAGAAGCTCTCCAAATAACAGCTCCCAATGACAGGATAACCCTTTCCCCAACAAATCCACATACTAGAATACAGACTATTGTTGAAGATGACCTCCGAATACGATCTGGTGATTTTTGTATATGGAACTGACTAGGCGACGAAAGGTACACGATTTGACACCTTATTATACGTAGACCGCTCAAAGGAAACTGGGTGACATTTCAGGTGGAACCCTCCCTCCGGAGTATCCACTTGCTCTTACCGACACATGAAGGAGCACCCCCCTGCCAAGTAAACCTTTAGAATAAATTGAACAAGCAGACCTACGAACACAAAGTTGTAGTGGAACATCGATAGCTGAAGTCGACATCAACCGACTGTAAGTCGACAAAGACTCAACGACAAACAGGAACTCAAGTTCCGTCGACCAGAATTCCGCAGGCCAAACTACATCAATAACCCCACCACTTTCACCACCACCCCCACCCCCACCTCTGCCAACTTCTGAGAGTAGTGAAAGTGATTCAGACATGGGTCATGGATCGGCTCACATTCCTCTCTACGAGGGAGATGAATACCCCAGACGACATTGGTTCATCTACGAGTCGACCTGTGAAGAAAACCAGGTAACATATGAAGACCGACAAATGGCACAGTTCGTCGGAGCCTTAAGGAAAAGGGCCTTGACATGGTACATGACCTTTTCAGAAAGGAAACCTAGAGCGATGAAAGCTGAGATTAAAGAACAGTTCTTATCATTCTTCAAAACCCTAGATGCCAAGCACCTGGCCACCAAAAATCTTAAAACGACGTCATAAAAGATAGGGGAGACAGTCCGTGACTATGACAAATGTTGGAAGCACCTATTAATACATATAGATTACGTTATTGATGAACAGTTACTAATTCAATGGTTCCTTGCAGGATTATCACAGAAAGTATGCTGACATATCAGTCTGGAGACATTCAAAATGTATGAAGACGTGCTAACAAAAGCTCTGCAGGTCAAGATGGACGAAGACATACCTGCTTACTCGACGGACAATAGATTAGAGGAATAGATCAAGAACATGTAGAAGTATTTGAAAGAACTAACCCTCAAGAATCAGGAAATCTGGTGTACAACCTGCTCGACGGCCGGTCATTCGAAAGATAATTGTCGACACGAATATAGCTGACAAGACGGCCGCTTTGTACAAACCAAATCATTTTGTGACATTTTCCAAGAACATGGCGATCATTCTACGAAAGATTGTCCGTTTAACATGAATAACAGAAAGGATTCATGGTGCGCCATCTGTGAGACCAAAAGTCACAACACGGCCGACTGTCAGTTAAACGTGAAAAACCGACAGAACTATCAGGCGGTCTACCAAACGAATGCAGTAGCACAAAACAACGAGAAAAGCAATACAAACAACCAGAATGGACAAAGATACGACGACCGACAATATGAGCGTTGGTACGACAACCGACGTCAAGGTTATGGAGGAAGAGGTCGATTCCGTGGGTATTGCGACATATGAACGCGTCGACCAACCCAGTGCTTCACATGCTACAAAGAAGGCCACCGATACAAATATTGTCTGTACAAGGACATAACTGATCTTAAATTCTATACACACTGTGGAGTAGGTGATCACTTCCTTGAGGATTGTCCTACTATATTAGAAAAAATCAATACGAAGAAAAATGTTAATGTCTTGTCTTGTGTACAAAAGCATGATGTAATAACTACTAAAAATTTACATATTATTACTTGACAAGGCACAAAAACAGGGCCTGATAACCCTCAAATTACTAAGATCAGAGACACAAATGGTTACCCTGATCCTGTGAAGGAAAAACAAACATATCAAGAAGCCACTCACATATTTCATGGCATTGCACAACAAGAAGACCTCATTAGCAGTCGACCTAACACAATACATACAATTAATCTATCTCACTCAAACAGACAAATCCATAGCCCAGTTCATTGATTTATTGCATGAAATAAAAAGTACCAACCTTCGAAAACAGACTAAGAACATCTGCAGCCTAAACCAAAAAGACAAAAACGACGTCGACCTGGAAATCGAAGGTTACCATGTCAGACAAGTAGTGCTTGACTTTGGGTCTCAAGTGAATATCATGACCCAGGATACATGGGAAAATATGGGCAGACCTCAACTCTACGAGTCAGGAATTTACCTAAAACTCACCGACCAAGGCCTCATTGAACCGATTGGGGTTTGGAAAAATGTCGACATGACCATCAAAGGAATCTCGACCAAGGTTGATTTTGAAATTATTGACCCAAAAGAAGGCTCTAGCTCATTCCCAGCACTAGTTGGTCAACCATGGGGAAGACAAATCAAAGCATCCATATCATTAGACAAAGAACAAATCAAGTTAAAAGGAAATGGCCAAAAAGTCATTGTACCCATTCATCCGTACCAAGGAGAACCCTGGACTGAATCGATTGATGAGGAAGTCGATGTCAGATAGCTTTACTAGATCCAAAACAATACAGACTATACTGAACCAAAAATCTATGGAGAGCTTCACTTAGGTAACCAAGACTCAATTGGTTATAACTCAAATGCTGAACTGTATGACTGGGAGATGGAAAATTATGAAACACAAGCAAGAGGGTGTTGGACTATATAAAAAGTACAGAGAAAACCCACCGGATAGTGCTTCACCGTATCAATTATCCCCAAAATATTCGAAAATAAATTCAGGGAATGACCTACCTTACAACCAACCAGCTTAAACACTACACAACTTCCCAGGTATAAGGAGAGGGAATCCCCAGTCATGCACATCGAACATGTATCTAAAAATATTGGAGAACATGGTCGACTACAAAGCTTAGTTGAAACGTTTACAGCTCAAGCAGCTAGATGGTGGGATAACCATCAGACAAAACTACAGACCTAGTCCACTGCATCGACTTACTTCGTTGAGAGATTTGGTGGAAAGAAGTTAACCCAGCAAGCCCAGATCCCTACTTTTACCCAAGGGAAAAACCCAGAAGAACACATTAATACTTGTGAAAAGGAGTGGAGAAGACTTGGATATAAATATGAGAGGGTCTGGCCACATTTGTTCCCTTCAACCCTTGCCGAATTACCCAATAAATGGTATAAGATGGAGGAAGCTAGAGGTGAAACCTTCTTCTAGCATGAACTAGGGGAAAACTTTATTCAAGACTTCACCTTCATACCTCAAAATGTAAAATTGGATGAGACAGCATAGCAAATCAAACAGTTTATCCAACCAATGAAAAAACAGCCCTACTTAGACCATCGACACATCAAGGATTGTAACAATATACAAACTGAGTTAAAACCACAGTTGACCTGTCTAGAACTAGAAAATGAATGCACAGATGGAAAGAGCTTCAGATGGAAACCCAACCATGCTGAAACAACAAAACCTATCCACTCAATCTTGAAAGTCGAGACCACCGACAAACCAGATCTTGACAGAATGACTACAGCCGAATTCCCTGCTACATTCTCACAGTTCACAGAAGGAAGTCGGCTGATCAATGAAGCTAAAGCACCCGAGTGGCTAGATGCAAAAGTGAAAACCAAAGAAGTTGATATTTTGAACGACGACTGACCAAAAATAGTGAAGATTGGTGACTACTGGAATGAACAACAGACCACTGAAATAGTGAACTTACTTAAGGAATTCTAGGATGTCTTTGCCAGGCACTATAAATACTTAAAAGGATTAGTACAAGAAATGGGAGAAATGAAAATAGATACTAAACCTAATGTCCGACCTGTCAAGAAATGACCTTATAAACTAGCTCACAAGTACAAGGAGATAGTTAAAAAGGAAATCGACAACATGTTAGAAGCAGGGATCATTTACCCTATCGACCAGTCGAAATGGGCAAGTCCCATGTTCATACAGCCAAAGAAACATGACCCGACCAGGTTAAGAATTTGTGTCGACTTTAGGGAGCTCAACAAAGTCACATTAACAGAGCCATTCCCAACCCCCTATGCTGATGAAATCTTGAATGAAGTTGCAGGCCATTAATGCTACTCATTTACGGATGGATTCTCAGGATATAACCAGGTACCCATAGCCAAAGAAGATCAAAAGAAGACAACATTTGTCTATGAATTTCGTTCCTTTGCTTATAGAGTTATGCCTTTTGGGTTAAAGAATGCACCTGCATTGTTTTCTTGAATTGTTGTCAAGAAATTCCAAGAATACATATATAAGACCATGGCAGTATACTTTGATGACTGGACAATATACTCTACCTTAAAGGATCATTGTACATGGCTCCAACTTATGCTGGAGAGATGTCGACAGATTCAACTCTCCCTGAACATTAAGAAATGTATCTTTATGACTACCATAGGAATAATCTTAGGGAATATTATATGTAAAGACTGTATCAACGGTATTAATCGACCATACAGGATATTATAGAAACCACCAATAAACCCCAAAAAAGTCAGGGTATTAATCGACCATACAAGATATTATAGAAATTTCATAAGAGACTATTCAGATATGACCTACCCTCTGGAAGAACTACTAAAGGAATATCAAGAGTTTAAGTCGACAGAGGAATGCCAAATATCCTTCAACAAATTGAAAAGGAAACTAGTCGAAGCCCCCATCCTAAAATTTCCAAACTGGTCGACCAAATTTCATGTGCGTATTGATGCATCACGAATATCAATCGGAGCAATCCTGACTCAACCAGAGGATGACGGGATGGATTACCCTATAGTTTACAGTAGTCAAAAATTAAATAAGGCTGAAAGGAACTATTCGACCACCGAAAGGGAAGCCCTAGGTATGGTCTTTGCCCTTCAAAATTATCGTCATTAGATTTTAGCCAACCCATTCACATTTTATACCGACCATCAAGCCTTAAATTACCTTTTCAATAAACCACTTCATTATGGGAGAATTTGTTGCTGGCTACTTCTCTTTCAAGAATTCGAGTTTGAAGTCGTTGTCTGACCAGGAAAACTAAATGTCAGGCCCAACCATCTATCTCGCATAGACACAGGAGAGGAACCGACCGGAGTCAATGACGACTTGCCAGATGCACATTTATTTTGCATAGAAGCAGTGCCAGAAGAACTTGAAGAAATAACTCAGTTCTTAGAGACAGGTCAGGCACCAGAAGGTCTAAACACTAAGAAAAAACAAATCTTAGCTATGAAGGTTGCACCTTATAGCCTCATCAATGGATTTCTATACAAAATGGGGTTAGATGACATTCTCAAAAGGTGTGTACTCGACCATGAGCGATACCAAATCGTGCATGAAGCACACTATGGACCTGCAGGAGGACATTTCCAAGCAGACACCACTACAAAGAAAATCCAATAGTCGGGATTATGGTGGCCGACGATCCACAGAGATTGCAAAAACTTTGTTAGTCGATGTGACCGATGTCAATGACTTGGTCGACCTCTACCGAGCATAGAAATTCCCTTGATATCTGTAAACCCTAGTCTCACATTTGAAATCTAGGCTATAGACTTCATAGGACCATTTCCTATCCCAGCGAAAAGATCAGGTGCAATATATATTATCACGGCAATAGAATATGTCACTAAATGGGCAGAAGATGAACCTGTCAATACATGTTCAAGTGAGGTAGCCACTAAATTTATCTACGAAAACATCATCACTAGATTTGGATGCCCCCTCACATTAATTAGCGACCAAGGATCACACTTTATCAACAAAACCATCAAGCATTTGACCGACCAATTCCACATCGACCACCGACGAAGCACAGCATACCACCCTCAGTCGAATGGTGCGATTGAAGCTTTAAATAAAAAATTGACAAAAGGGTTAACCAAAATATGCAGTACCGACAAAGACGATTGGGACGAGAAAATCCCTGTGGTCCTCTGGGCTTATAGGACAGCCTATAAACGGTCGACCGACCAAAACCCCTTTCGACTAGTCTATGGGCAGGAAGCAGTCGTCCCCCTACATTTCCGACAGCAGACACCTATTATTGCACAAATACTACATGTCGATGTCGAACATGCAAGAAAGGACCGACTATTTCAACTTAGCAAGCTGGAAGAACATAGACTCATGGCTATACACCACCAAGAAATTCACAAGCAACAACAGAAAGCATGGCACGACCGCAACATCAAAAACAAAAACCTGTCAGTCGGAGACCTTGCCTTAATCTATAATATTCGACTCAAAGGAAACCCAAGAAACTCCACACAGAATGGATGGGACCTTACCTTGTCGAAGAGATACACCCCAATGGTTCAATCCGACTAAAAACATTGCAGTGCCTAGTATTTTGGAAGCTCATTAATGGAGCCCGACTCAAACGTTACAAAAACTATAAAAAAAAATCATATAAAGACCTTAACCGTCAATCAAAACCCATAAAAAGATAAAAATTCCAAAAATAAAGTAATACAACCAACACAAAAAAACATGACAGGAACTCACTACTTCGACAACCGACATCATCACCTTCGACCATCTTCATCGACCAGTCGGGTCGACCATTTTCAGCACCGACACTGGTCAATGACTTCGAAAGTCCCATCATGCATTTATGACCTCGAACACCAAAACCAATTCACCATTACTCCACACTCATGTATTGCAGCTGGAACGTCAAGTCCACCATTAACACATCCATTCCCACACGTAGTCACACCATCGCCTATAAAAATGGGACCGTCGAACGTTCATTCACCACACCCTTGACATACAGAGCACTCGCACATTCAGTCGACTAAAAACCCAGAAACCTATAGTAACCCCGACCAAAAAGAAATAATGGCCCCCAAGCAGACCAGAGCAGCGAGCAAGGAAAAAGAGCTACAGGTTGAGGATACACCCTTGATCCGCAGACTAAATCATATCAAAAATTCCAAAGTATAGGAGGGCCAATGGCACAAACTCTCAGCTGAGATCCAAGAGTGGGTCTTCATCAACAAGAAGATGACCCAAGCGACCGAAAAAGTCCGACGGAGCACCATCTTCAACTACCCCAATGCACCCCTGATGGCAAGCTTTGGTGGGACAAAAGAAGCTGCCGTAAAATTTATCATCAGTCGATACCACAACGGTCGGTTCTACTTCAACCGACCGGTCAACATTTACTGGGGATATCATCTCCAAGCTCACTGTCCTATCTAACCAAGGGAACCTTCTACCAATCGGAATCAAGGAAGGATTGGTCCAAGAGCTTACGAGATCACCGTCCGGGAAAAATTCCAAAGGATTGATGATCGGGAAGATTGCAACTCAATTTCCACAGATTGTGGCCAAAATCATCGCCATCACACTTACCTTAGTAGGTCGAAGTAGCGACCTCAAATTGGAAATGCTGGAGGTCGTCGACACAATTTCCACTGACGGTCAAATCTACAGATGGGGAGATTATGTCGCCAACATGATCAAAACCATCTGCAAATGATGCCAAGAGACAGGAGGACTCATCAAGTTCCCCTCCCTAATCCTTTGGATCGTTATGTACCACATATGTCTGGAAGGAAGTCCAGTCTTCTGGGAACCGACAAAGTTCCACATGAACAGGTTCAAACCCTTCTCCTAGAAAGGAACCCCGCATGAGCTGGCACAAGGGAAAATCTTTCTAGAAAACTGGTTCAAACAGTTAAAGCTTCGCACGACCAGATGGTGGGTGCCTCAGAAAATCCGACGCAATCTACCGATGAAGTCTCACATACAGTTGGAGATCGACCATACAGCGGTCTGGTATATGCAGGACGAAGACCCCAAGGCCATCGCCCTCGATTACTACCTGACTGCCAATCAAATCTTTTGAGAGATGACTCGACTGTAATGTCCTGGTTTTGACCCTGTTACATTATATGTATATGATGTATATATATATTGTAAATGATCATGGTGTGGAGCTAAAGGCCAAGGCCCCACCATTGATCGATTTTTCTATGTTTTGGATTTAAAATTGTCGCCGATGGTATATCGGGGTATGCAGCATATATTATGTTGGTCAACATGTAAATATGCATCTATAATTAATTAAATGAACCTGACCAGCTACGATTGCGGCAACTAAAATGAGAAAGGGGCATGATTTTCACAAGGATAAGGGTGTGGGGAAATTGTCAAAAACTTGGGCCATTGAGAGAAAAACCCATGTGTCTTCTTCCCTTGTCTTATTCCAACCACTTTCATTAAGAAAGGTTGTTGGTGGTTGAGGCAGTTATGATCTTTGGGGAGTGGGGTGGTAGGACTGTCAGTCCTTGCCTCCATGCACACTCCATCCACGTTTGACTTCACTATGGCAGGAAAAACCTTCACGCACACCCCAATTCGCGACCTCACGATTTTGCTGTTCACCTCCACAGTCTGTTCCTTCCTCACGTTGCTCATCCGCACGCAGGGATTTCACCTTCCACGACTGTGCTAAACATCCACGCACTACAATTTCGCATCCTCCCTGTTGTTTGTTCATCCACGGACAAAAACGAGCTGTTTTTCCTCACGCAGGACCTCCATTGTTGTGCAATCTCACGCAGAGGGTTTCTTCCCCATTTTTTCATCTTCACGCACAGGGTTTTGCTGGGTTTACCCACGCAGTAGTTTCCTCTATGGATTTGGGAGTGGTGTGGCTCCATCCCTTACTCATGGGTCGTTTTGTGGGTTCTACATTGTGGCTGTTCATGCGCCAGTCGGGAGACTGTAAATTCGTCCCCATTGTGTCTGCATACGTTTTTCCCCTGCGGCTTCAATTGTTTGAACCGGACTGCTGTTTTCCCATGTATGTTGGTAATGTGTGCTGATTTCATTTCAGGACTTTTGTTCTTTCCCCATGTCCACTGATACGTGTGGGGTCATGAAATCCACTTGGGATTCGTTTTTCCCTGTTTAAGGTGTGGTAGATAATTGATTGCATGTGTGCAATGGTTGGTCTTTCAACAAAGTACCAGTTGAAACTCAGTTTCAATGATTCCTTGAAGTAGGGGCTCCAAAAGCACGACCAAAGAAGGAAAAAACAATGACGACACCTGAAGACATCATTGGTCTTGTGTCGACCCCTCCACCTCCATCACCGACACCAGTAGTTGAGGAGCAAGAACTGGCACAACAGTCGGTCAGTCCCCTTGACTTATACAAAAGCAGGATACCCGAGTCCGTGAAATGAAAAGTCGACAAAGACACAGAACTCAAAGATTTCTTTGAGACACTGCTTGAGTTGTTTCAGTCGGCTCAGAAAATTCACACGAGGAGCCCTCTCTATACCGGCAGCAGGACAAACCCCCAGGTAATTGCACACCTTACATCGATATTCACTCGTTCTGACCAAGAAGGTGACATAATTGGCCAGGACCCTAGCTCAGTCTGTCATTCCAGGACCTGTCGAAGTTGACACAGATAGACCACTGGAATGAGCATATCATATTTTCGAGGGCATCGTGTCAACAATCCAGGCACATCTCCAAGAGACGAAAGAAGAACAAAAGGAATAGACTTCCTGACTGCTACTGGCACAGCACACTGCCTTTTCAGAGGCATACAAAGTGCTACAAGACCATATGGAGGAGTCTGTTGTCACCAAAGAAGTCTTAAGGGATTGGTCCACTCACTATGGGTAGGTCTATCAGCAGAAACGATAGACTCGTTAAGGCATTCAGGCTTTGGAGGGCAGGAAGATGATAGAGGTAGCCCTTAGGCAGACAATAGAAGAACAAATAGTGCTGGAGACCAAAAAGCTGTAGAAGCTGGAATGGGAAGCACATCAATGGGTGCAACAAGCTCTTCCAAACTTAGAGAAATTCAACATCATCTACCCACTGATGAAAAGACTCATCGACACAGCCGAAGAATAGAACCAAATCCTGGGCCCCAACATGGAGAAGATCACAGAAGTCCCACTCTTCAAAAAGATGTCAGTCCTATCAAGATTAACTACATTAATGATCGACATCCAGAAAGCTTTTCAGAGTTGGAAATATTTTCAGCATCACCTTGCCATCACAGCTCCGACCATTGTCGAGATCTGCATCCAGAAAAGACCAACCATCCATCTGCACAGTCCACCATAATAGCATTCGACAAACATTTTGTACCTCCCTGTTTCTTCGAGACAAAGAAATGTTTTGTTCGTGGGGGAGATGTAGAAAGGAGCAAGTCGACAAATTCGACTTGAACAAAGACCAACTTAGTCGATTGACCGACTAAGTTGATGGGCCGACTTAGTCGATCAACCAACTAAATCAGTCGGCCGACTAAACTAGAAGATTAAGTTGGCTAACTAAAAGTCGTGTCGGTTCACCGAACTGACAGGTAGTTATTTTGTAACTATTTGTAAATTGTATATATTAGGCTGTTGAGCCAACCAAGAACTCAGTTCAGTTCTCTACCTTGTATGAACTCATTGCAATAATATAATCTGTTTTCCTATCTGTTCTTGTCTCCTGTCTCTGATTTATAGATATATATGTTTTAGTATGTATTATTGGTAACCNTATACCCCTTTTGGTATTTACTATTTACTAATATTTTCATGAAAGATATTTCCAACAACTATTAGTTTCCATTGACATTTTGACATCTATGTAATACATTTCAATTTTAATGACTTAATGAGAAATATGGTTTTCAAATCTTGAGCTATTATCTCTATGTCTCATTGTGATTTGTGAATGGAATAATGTTCAGTGTGTATTGATTCTCATTAGTAATTTATATTTCAAATATTTTTAAATTTTCTAGTTTCTAAAAAAAAGGCATATATATATACATGTCCCAATTCTGGGGTCACTATGTTCATGTCGGACACTTGTATTTTTGCATCCTTCCTCTCCCGTGTCCTTGTGTTAGGTGACTTAGATAAAAATATATCGAAATAATATATGTACAAATAGATATTCAAATCATATAGTTACAAATAGATCTTCAAAGCATATACCAAGCTACAATGCGATCTTAACTCAGTAAAGCTAATGATACCTAAGTGTAGTTTGTCCATTTCTATTTATAAGGTTGAATGATCCCTCCTCAGTATAGCTACAATGCAAAAATATGGAATTGTGACCTAAATAATAATCAAGAAAGTAAAATAAGAACCTTTACTCATTGATTAGAAATAAAATTTTCACAAAAACCCCTATCCTCCCTTGGTAGAAATAACAAACAAATTTCAGTATGGATAGATGTAAGCACCTTCTATACTTTGTAATTTGATTTTGCAAGAACTAAAATTTATTATAAAATTATTATGGCACCTCAACTACAATTTATAATGATTCAAGTTTTCCTAAAACATTGTACTAGCTACCTTTCTCATTGAATATTATTCCAAAATATGTTTGGTCAGGCATCCATCAAATAGAGAATTTCTTAATCCATTAGGAATGTGATTCAATATCCTTTCTCTTGTTAATTTTAGTGTAGCTACGAGACACATTCTCAAAGAGGATGGTACCCTATTTAGTTAACTAGTGAATAGTAAGACCCTAGAAGGTACCCTAGGACCCCTGGTAGTCTCATGGGGTTCTTCATATGGGACAAAGCAGGTTGATTCCATGGAAAAGTACCTAACATATGGTTAGGGACCCTATAAGTCTCTAGGGTATCTAGCATAGGACCAGACAGTTTCTTGTGTTAGGATTATAAATCCTCCCTTGTCCAATTTGGTCATATGTACAAATTAGAAGTCATGTCTAAATCGAGATTCCATCTAGTCTATTTCTAGTAACTAGCACCATTGGGTCCACTTGGCCTAATTGGGGCATATGTTTCAATTACTAAAGTGTGGGGAACAGTAATTAAGGCCTATTACCACTGATTTCACTTACATGCATCAATTTAGGAGCCTCCTAGAAAAATCCCTACAATTTAGGAGCCACTAGGAGTGTCGATACAAGCCAAGGTCAGTTGAGTTGAGTTGGTGACTAGTCAAGCTAAGTCAGGAGTCAGTTACATTTAGTTATAGTCATCTACATTCAATTAGCACTAGGTTGGCATGGTTTCATGGGGAAGAGGTGCATTCCTCACCTACCACAGTCAATTAGCCTCATTTAACACTGAATTAGGCACTTGAGTTGTGTTTTAGAAATCTGATGAAGTCCGATAGTGATTCAGACAAGGTTAGTTAACTATTGAGTCATCCAATAATGATTTAGAAAAGGTATTAGTTTCCTATATTCAAGTAGAGTCTAATCAATTCGAATTTCCTCACGTGGATTCGAATTCATGTGGCTATTTATTCATTATAATACATTGTAATTTATCATCTAATTACTTTTTGATTAATGAAAGCATTCACAGTTGCAAGCCATTTTTGCACTATTTATGTAACACCCTGGTTTTGACCCAGCTTGCATTAATATACATGATACATATATTGTAAATAATCGTGGTGCAGAGCTAAAGGAAAAGGCCGCACCATCGATAGGTTATGTTATGTTTTGGATTGAAATGGTCACTGATGGTATATCGGAACATGTGGCATAACTATTAAATTTTTGGCATCATGTTAATACACATCTTTAATTAAATAACCCAACCAGCTATGTTCACTGCAACTAAATTGAGAAGGAGCATGATTCCAAAGGATAAGGAAGGGGGATGTTGAACATTGAATCATGGGGGAAAATCCATGTGTCACCACTCTCTTTTTGTCTCCTTAAACCACCACCTTATTTTTCTATTGTGAGTAGGGATAGTGATTGGCTGGCAAGAAAACCACCACCACGCTCACGCCTGCACTCACTCTCCATGATGTTCTTTCTTGGTAGTGGATGGTCTACCCACTATGTTGATCGCGAGTATGTTCATCTCCTCTCACGTAGGATGAGATAAAAGGCATTACCATCCATTGCGTTGGGATTTTGCCTTCCCTCTCTCATGTGATTGTCGGTTTGTAGTTGTGTTTCTCCCATCCACAGAGAGAACTGGTTGCTTTTCCTCCACACATTATTGGACTGTGTATTGTTCCAACCTTGATGATGGATCATGAGCTGAAGGCTGCTACTCTATTGCTGGGTCATGACAGTAATTTTCTTCCACATTTTGTTCAGCTATGTATTTTTTCATCCCACATAGTTTGGGAGTTTTGTTCTTTTCCCATTTTCTAGACTATGTACATTTTTTCAGCGATTACCTTGAGGATCGGGTGTCATTGGTTCATAGTTCTTGTGGCCTGCTGTTTTCCATGATTGATTTGCTGTTTTTTTTTTACCTTATAAAAGCTTTAATAGTTGTTTGGCTGCTTGCATGCAGTGGCTTTGTCCTCGGACTACATTGGAGCAGTGAAGGATGGCTTGAGGTGCTTGATAAACCTAGTGCGCTG
The DNA here is from genome assembly GCA_001517045.1 of Pseudotsuga menziesii. Lineage (NCBI taxonomy): Eukaryota > Viridiplantae > Streptophyta > Pinopsida > Pinales > Pinaceae > Pseudotsuga > Pseudotsuga menziesii. The sequence continues at coordinate 113,352 of LPNX010556813.1, forward strand.
AGAACCACACAAATAGAGTTAATGAGCTAGCTTTCCTCTGCAAAACCCCTCAATAGCATTGTAAGGGAGATCAGGGTCTGAGGGATTGCATTGCAGAGAAGGGACTGATTTTTGTGTGTTGGGTGTGTGTGGGTGTTCTAGAAGCAAGGCTCGTTCTGGTGTTGGTGTTTGCAGCTCTTCAATGAGCTCACTAGCTTAGCATTAGCCTTTCCCAGCTCCTGGATGGCCTGACAAACCCAACTTGGTTGGCTTGGGTGATCCATTGATCACCTGATAAGCCCAATTGTGTTGGCTTCGCTGAAATGTGTACCCTTGTTGTGTTTCTATCCTTTGCTATGTGTAAGCCTGTTAGTTCCTTATTCCTTGGGGAATCATGCTCGGCTCGGGGGTGGCAACATTGCTGAGAGATTGAGGAGCACATGGGACTATGGTTGGGTGGAACGTTGTAGTGACGTAGCTAGTTGCGGAACAAGTTCTTTATAAGATAAGTATCGTTTCCTAACTTGTGTCTACAATCATATTTACTATTGATGAATGATGATATACATGTTAAATGCTGACATGTATATGCATGAGTGTTTATTGATATGTTTTGCTTCCATTGTGTATATGAATGATTATTCTTCATAATATGTTTTGTGTTCTAAGCATCATGCTTCAGCATTACATATATGTATGTTCATGTTCATGGGGCTAGATGCCCAAGTGATTTGATGTATCGTTACAGTGTGGTATCAGAGCTCTTGTTGTAGTGTGGGCCTGAATGGGCCATGAACATGTAGTGACAGAGATTATGTTGCAGCATTTGGGCCTCAGAGGGCCATGAGAAATAGTTAACAAAGGCAAGTTTCCTACTACCCAGAAGAAACTAGGAAAATGGGTGAAGGTAAGAAAATTCACAAAATTTTCTAAGTAACAAAATCGTCATCCCATCATAGAAATTAGTGTGAAGTTCCTCTGACACGGTGGAAGTATTAGTCTGATGGCCACCCGATAGAGGATAGCTGATAGAAAATTTCACAATTTGTTAAAGGTCTGTTGGTCGTTAGCAGAAGATAGAGGATGGGGGAGCCACAGTTTTGGCGGAGTTCAGCTGAAGACAGTTGAAACACCGGCTCTATGTAGTGGAAAGAACATTCAATGTTTTGACTGTCAATGATCTACAAATGTTAGTGGAAGGGAGCGCAGACAACGACAACAAAGTGGAAGTTTTCAAAAAAAAAAATTAAGGCAAGAAAAATCATCGGCGATCGGTAGAAGTTAGTGGTATTGATTGCTGATGAACATCGGAAAGAATTAGTTGAATGGATTGCCACTGTTGTGGAGGGATACAAAACTTTGCGTCCGACGGGTAGAGCCTCTGACCACCGATGGCGAAGAATTCTCAAAATATTTCTAAGTGTTCACTTTGTGAGCCAGCAAAGCATGTTAGTGGTATTCGTTGCTGATGAATAGTTGAGCTGATGAAGCGACGGAAAGGAGGACTAAAGAGAAAAAAAAATTCTAAGTCGTAGAATCATCGGCCATCAGGGATGGTTAGTTGATCACATCACCGATGCTTAGTGGATTCAGTTGCTGATGAGCTACATTGAATAAAGTTAGTTGATCAAAATTCCACCGTTGCAGCTGATTTGTAGACTATTTCACTGATGAGCATCCGAGCGTCGATGCCATAAAAGATTAGTCACTCCGACTGCCAACAAGTCTTGAGTTGCAGAATACAAAGGAAGATTGTGAGCCGCCGTTGTGGAAGCCAAAGGGACTAACCATCCGATGCATAGGGAACCCGGCCACCAACGCAACATGGTTAGTCTATGCTATCACCAATGAAGTTCGGAACGATAGACGATTACAGACCCAATACTATGGATGAAAATAGACCAATGAATCGCCGATAAGGTGAGAGATAATAGACCATTGCAGAACCGATTGGAGGAAAACTTTGAATAGTATGAGGCCATCGAAAATTTATTGATGATCAGGCCATCGATCGAAAGAAATGAAGGGATCATAACCCGCCATTGCGACAGATCAAAGCACTATCCATCAGATGGATAGTAGGCCTGATCGCCGAAAGATGTTCATGGAAACCATAGGAGGAACACTCTCTGCCATTGTGGCTACTCAGGGGACTGTGCACCCGATGAAGAGTCAGTTTCCTCATCAATGCAAATCAGAATATTAGTTGGTTTTCCACTGAAAACGTTGGAAAGGAGTAAGCAAACAGACCACCGATGAACAGTCGATTTGCTTGCCGATGTAGATCGGAAGTGTAGTTGTTTTGACCAGTGAAGAATAAGAAAAATAGTGGGGAAGAAGTTTGGTTGGGACTAAGAATATTTGGGTTTTTCAGAGGAATTTCTTAGTAGTATTTCAAGCAGTTTTCAGCATATTTCAGTAGATTATCAGTGGTCACAGAGCTAAACATGAAATAGAGAAAATTATGTCTTAGCATAATTGTTGTTTTGTAAATTTCTAGAAGGAGAAGGTAAGTAATTTTGATTTATATTAATATTATGCATCTAACAGTTTACTTCTAACACATTTGCAGAACTATAGATAACTCCCAAGAGCAGTACTCCAGAAAGAATAGTGTGGTAAAGCCAGGGGTGGTTCAGTCATGAGAACCCATGATGGGTATGATGCTTGGGATTCTTACGAGCGAGTAGAGGATGCCACATGAGAAAATGTCCGTAATGGAAATGATGACATAGAGTCCAATGGAAGGATATTCTAGGGGACAGGGTTCGAGGTTGTAGCCACCATGAGAAGATTGGTTAACACCCAGGAAGAGCATCATCAGTTGAATGCTTCCATATTGCAGAGTTTGACAGACTTGCAAAAAAATATAGATTCTGGATGGGGTACATCAAGGCCAGAAGGAAGTAAGAGCAGCACTAGGAGAAGGAGAAGGAATTCTAGTGGACCATATGATTCTAAAGAATCCAATTTAGATAGAAGTTCGTCTTCTCATAAGAGGAAAAGAAGAATACACCATAGGGATCGCTCTTGAGATGAATTTAGGAAAGCTAAACCTCCTACATTTGATGGTGAGATAAATATGGGACAAGAAGTTGATGCTTGGCTTCTTGGGATAAATAATCACTTTCAAGTGCAGGATTATTCAGGAAACATGAAGGCAATAGTTGCCATATTCAATCTGAATGGAAGGGCATCCATTTGGTGGGAGCACTTCAAGCAAGTAAAGAAGATCAGTGAAAGGAAACTGAAGTGGAAACAGTTCAAGAAGTATTTCAGGAAGAAATACCTCTCTAACAGGTATTATGATGATAAGATTAAGGAGTTCCATGAGATGAGATTGGGACAACATACCATGGATTAATATGCTAATAAATTCTTGGAATTGTTGAGGTATGTCCAGTAGATTAGGGATGAAAAAGTGAATATCCAGAGGTTTCTGAGTGGATTGCCTCAAGCTTACAAAGATAGAATTGAGTTCTATGAGCCAAGAACTCTCGAAGAAGCAATAAGGAAGGCTAAGTATTTCTATGAGCAAAGTAAAGGTAAACCTGATTACCATAAGGCATGGAAGGATAATAAGAATGAGAAGTTTGACCAAAGAAGGAAAGGTTTCAAATCTTCTAGATTCAAGAATCAACATAAGCAACCATCCCAAGCTGTGAGTAATCCAGTTGGAGTGATAGGTGAAAATCCTAAAGAGCCACATCAGAATAAAGGCCTAGTCAAATGTTGGAAATGTGAAGGACCTCACTTGCGCAGATATTGTCCACTTGAGAATGAAAGTGCAAGGCCAACCTATAACATTTAGGGATCATAAACCATGGGTCAAGTAGAAAGGGCAGTCCCTAGAATTTATGCAGCACTGGAGGACCGTGAGGTAGATCATCAGTCAACTGTGGTTGAAGTTGCAAGTAATATTGTTGAACAATTTGTTTCTATTTTGATTGACCCTGGTTCTACTCACAGTTACATTACTCCTAGAGTAATGGAGATTTGTGCTTTTAAGAAGGTAAAGCATAGAAAATCTTGGTTAGTTCAGCTAGCCATTGGGACTAAGAGAAAGGTCAGTGACATGGTAGAGAAATTTCCATTGGTCATTAATGGATTAAACACTTGTGTAGATATGAATGTTCTACCACTTGGTTCCTATGATGTTCTCATTGGAATGGATTGGTTAGAAGCTCACCGAGTGAAGCTTCATTGTTATAACAAGAATTTTGAATGCATGGATGAAGAAGGAAACCTAGTGGTGGTGAAAGGTATTACAAAGGTAATTTCAATAAGACAGGTTTCAACAATGCAGTTAAATAAGTTCTGTAGGAAAGGTTTCCAGTTGTATGCAGCTCATATTCTGGAACCAATAGGTGATGAAACTCCTAGGTTGGAGGACTATCAGGTGCTACATGAATTCAAGGATGTGTTTCCTGGTGAAATTCCAGGGCTTCCTCCAAAGAGGGACATTGATTTCACCATTGAACTTGTGCCAGGAGCATCACCAGTGTCCAAGACACCCTACAGGATGAGTACACTGGAGATGATAGATTTGAAGATGCAACTGCAAGAGTTGTTGGAAAAGATGTATATTTGATCGAGTGTGTCTCCTTGGGGAGCACCAATTCTGTTTGTAAAGAATAAAGATGGTACACTCAGGTTATGTATTGATTACAGATAGTTGAAAAAAGTTACTATGAAGAATAAATATCATTTTCCTAGGATTGATGACCTCTTTCATCGAATGAGAGGAGAAAAGGTATTTTCTAAGATTGACTTGAGATCTGGGTACCATCAGGTGAGAATCAAGGATGAAGGCATTCATAAGATAGCCTTCAGGACAACGTATGGGCTTTATGAGTTTGTAGTGGTACCATTTGGTCTCACAAATGCACCAGCTACATTTATGTGCCTTATGAACAGTGTCTTCAGTAAGTATTTGGACAAGTTTGCTCTTGTTTTCCTTGATGACATTATTTTTTATTCTAAGGATGAGAAAGAACATGAAAAGCATTTGAGACTGACATTGCAAGTACTCAGGAAACATCAGTTGTATGCAAAACTGAGAAAGTGTGACTTCTAGAGAGACATAATTTAGTATTTGGGTCACATTATCTCAAAAGGGGGTATATCTGTGGACCTTGAGAAGATTGAAGCCATTATGAATTGGTCTACTCCAAGAAATGTGACGGATGTAAGATATTTTATGGGACTTGCAGGATACTACAGGAGATTCATTGAGGGATTTTCCAAGGTTGCACATGCCATCACTTCTTTGCAAAAGAAGGGGATAAAGTTCGAATGGACTTCAAAGTGTGAATAAATCTTCCAGCGGTTGAATAATATTCTCACCCGTGCACCAGTATTGAAAGTTGCAGATCCAGAGAAAGATTTTGTGGTATGTACCGATGCATGCGGACAAGGGCTTGGAGGAGCTCTTATGCAGGACAACCACGTGATATGTTATGAATCACAAAAGCTGAAGGATCATGAAAAGAAATATGCCACTCATGATCTAGAGCTTGCAGCCATAGTACATGCTCTCAAGATGTTGAGAGATTACTTGATGGGTAGAATATTTGAGCTCAGAATAGATCACTGTAGACTAAAGTATTTGTTTGATCAGCCTACTCTGAATGCTAGGAAAGCAAGATGGCTGGAATTTTTATGTAAATTTTTATTTCAAAATCAAGCACATAAAAGGAAAGGAGAATAAGGTAGCTGATGGACTCAGCAGGAAGGTACAAGAAATGCATGTGGCATCTCTTAGTATTTGCCAATTAGATTTGGAGCAGCATATTGGTAATCATGTTTCCAGAGATGAATTGTATGAGTAAGTAAAAGACAAATTGCAGCAGCAAAGTCTTTAGAATAAGTACGAAGGATATAAATTGGAAGAAGATGGACTTCTTACTTATAAAGGCAGAATTTATATTCTGAATGTAGTAGATTTGAGGAGAGTTGTTATGGCTGAAATCCATCAAGCTTCGTACTCTGGTCACCTAGGATATCAGAAGACAATTGCTACAGCTAGAAAGCAGTACTTTTGGCCATGAATGAAAAAGGAAATGGCTGAATACATTTCAAGATGCATGAAATGTCAACAAGTAAAGGTTGAACACCAACATCCAGCAGGATTGGTGTAGCCTTTGCCAATTTTGAAATGGAAATGGGAATTTATTTCCATGGATTTTATTACAGGATTGCCGATGACTTGGAGACAACATGACTCCATCATGGTTGTAGTAGACAAGTTGCCTAAAGAAACACATTTTATACCATTGAAGTCTACACACAAGACTAGTGACATTGTAAAGATTTTCATGAAGGAGATTTTCAAGTTGCATGGATTGCTGAAGGCAATAGTTTCTGACAGAGATGTCAATTTCACTTCCAATTTTTGGAAGGGGTTGTTTGCATATTTGGGTACAAAGTCAAACTTTAGCACTACATACCATCCTCAGATAGATGGGCAGACATAAAGAGTTAATCAGGTGCTTGAAGATATGCTTTGCATGTATGTGATGGACAAACCAACCAAGTGGGAAGATTACTTAAACTTGGCATAGTTTGCTTACAACAATGGACAGTAGGAATCCTTGGGGATGAGTCTGTATGAAGCTTTGTATGGAAGAAGGTGTAGGAAACCAGTGACTTGGGATAACCTAGTGAATAAAGTTGTGCTTGGACTAGAATTGCTCAAGGAAATGGAGCAATAGGTTGTAAAGATTAGGCAGAATCTAAAAGCAGCATAGGACAGATAGAAAAGATATGCAGATAGGCATAGGATGAACAGAGAGTTCAGCCTTAGGGATCATGCTTACCTCAGAGTGAAAGAAAAGAAAATTTCCTTGAAGCTTGGAAGTTGTGCCAAGCTATCACCTAGATACTGTGGGCCATTTGAAGTGCTTGAAAGAATAGGGCCTGTTGCATATAGACTTGCATTGCCTACTAGTACTAGAGTTCATAATGTTTTTCATGTTTCTTTGCTTAATAAATATGTACATGATCCTAACCATGTGATAAATTGGGATGTGATCCAGGTGGAACCCGAGGGAGAGTTCCAAATTGAGCTAATGCGCATCCTCGATAGGAAGGTCACAATGCTCCAGAACTGAGCCATAGGGAATGTATAGGTGCAATGGGAGCATTACAGGCCTGAACAGGCTACGTGGGAGATGGAGGATGTCATGTGATTGGAACATCTATTTTTGTTCAATCCCATGGAACACTAAGGCGGTACCAGTGTAGCATTTTGTTCAAAATTTGTAAAGCACTGAGGACAGTGCTATTAAAGGGGGAGGGAAATGTAACACCCTAGATTTGACCCCACTTGCATTAATATAAATGATACATATATTCTAAATAATCATGGTGTGGAGCTAAAGGAAAAGGACCCACCATCGATCGATTATGTTATGTTTTGGATTGAAATGGTCACTAATGGTATATCGGGACATGTGGCATACCTATTAAATTTGTGGCATCATGTTAATACGCATCTTTAATTAAATAACCCAACCAACTATGTTCACTACAACTAAATTGAGAAGGGTCATGATTCCAAAGGATAAGGAAGGGGGATGTTGAACATTGAATCATGGGGGAAAAGCGATGTGCCACCACTCTCTCTTTGTCTCCTTAAACCACCACCTTAGTTTTCTGCTACAAGTAGGGACAACGATTGGCTAGCAGGAAAACCACCACCACGCTCATGCCTGCACTCACTCTCCACGATGTGCATTCTAGGTAGAAGATGGTTTGCCCACTATGCTGATCACAAGTCTATTCATCTCCTCTCGGGAGGGCTGCGATAAAAGGAATTACCATCCATTGTGTTAGGATTTATCCTTCCCTCTCTCAGGTGATTACCAGGATATAGTTGTGTTTCTCCCATCCACACAGAGAACCAATTGATTTTCCTCCACACATTATTGGACTTTGTATTGTTCCAACCTTCATGATGGATCATGAGCTGAAGACTGCTACTCTGTTGTTGGGTCGTGACCGTAATTTTCTTCCACATTTTGTTTAGCTGTCTCTTTTTCTATCCCACATAGTTTGGGAGTTTTGTTCTTTTCCCATTTTCTGGACTGTGTACATTTCTCCAGCGATTACCTTGAGGATCGGGTGCTTTGGGTTCATAGTTGTTGTGTCCTGTTGTTTTCCATGATTGATTGGATGTGTTTTCTCCCCTGTAAAAACTTTAATAGTTGTTTGGTTGCTTGCATGTAGTGTTTTTTTCCTCGGATTGCATTGGAGCGGTGAAGGAGGACCCAAGGTGCTTGATAAACCTGGTGGGTTGAGAACCACACAGACATAGCTACTGATCTAGCTTTCTTCTCCATAACCCTTGAATAGCACTCGAAGGGAGATTAGGGTATGAGGGATTGCATCGTAGAGAAGGGAATGATTTCCTTTTGTTGTGTGTGTGTGGGTGTTCTAGAAGTCAGGTTGGTTCTGGTGTTGGTGTCTGCAGCTCTTCAATGAGCTCATTTGCTTAGCATTAGCCTTTCCCAACTCCTAGATGGTATAACAAACCCAACATGGTTGGCTTGGTTGATCTATTGTTCACCTGATAAACCCAACTATGTTGGCTTGGATGAAATGTGTACCCTTGCGGTGTTGCTATCCTTGGCTATGTGTAAGCCTCTTAGTTCCGTATTCCTTGGGGAATCATTCTCGGCTCATGGGTGGCAACATTGCTGAGAGATTGAGGAGCACACGGGCCTATGGTTGGGTGGAACATTGTAGAGATGTAGGTGGTTGCAGAACAAGTTCTTTATAAGATAAGTATCCTTACCTAACTTGTGTCTACAATCATATTTACCATTGATGAATGATGATATACATGTTAAATGTCGATCTGTATATGCATGAGTGTTGATTGATATGTTTTACTTACGTTTTGTATATGAATGATTATTCTTCATAATATGTTTTATGTTCTAAGTATCATGCTTCATCATTACATATATGTATGTTCATGTTCATGGGGCTAGATTCATAGATGATTTGATGTATCGTAGTGTCCTCTTCGCCAGTCGGAGGGTTGGGGATGTTACAGTTTCATTCTACAATTGCTGAGTAAATTGTGTGATCTATCTTGTGAGTTGTGTGTCTTTCCATAGATCTAGGTGCTAAATTGAATATGGTATCAAAGCCTCGATAGACAAGGGGATTCTCCTCCTCACATCATTTTTTTTAGTAATTTTCTCCATTCCTACTCTGCACTCGAAGCAGAAGGTTTACCACTTAATACCCCAAGTTAAGGAATTGTTGATCAAGCTTGCTTGATCAATTATGTTGGGTGTGATGAAAAAATGAAATGTGCGGGTATTCGACCTTATTTTTCATGTTTGAATGTGTGATTTACGGGTTATCATCTCTTCTCACTACATTCTCTACAAGAAGCTCTTTCTCCTCATTGCATTCGCTACATCAACTCAGCACTCTTTACTGCATTCAAAATGGTCCATCCCATAGAGCTGATCACTTCCTTCAACTACCACCAATGGAAGGAGGACATGGAGGGACTGCTTCACAACAAGAATCTCTTTAGACTCATAAAAGGGATAGAGGCAGAGCCAATTATTAATAATTATAAAGAAAACTACTTTAACAAGCTTGATGAAGCTTCTAGATACTTGTCCCTCTCAATCTCTCGAGATCTTCACTTTCACATCAAAGAATTGAAGACTCCCAAGGAAATTTGGGACAATCTTTCTTCCATATTTGATAAGCAAGATGAGATGAGGGTCCATCAGATAGAGAATGAGTTGATCTCTCTTAATCCATTTGAATTCGAAACAATGAATGATTTTTTCACAAAATTAAATAACTTGATATTCCAGTTGAAGCAATGCAAAGTGGAGAAGGAGGATAATCAGCTCATCCTTGCCATTCTCTCAAAACTTAGTGTAGACTACTCATTCTTTCTATCAAAATTTCAAAAAGTGAATCTCACCACTCCAAATTGAAAGATTCCCACTCTTGATTCTTTCATCCAAACTCTCACTTATGAGAATGACAAGTTTATCCAAATGGGGATCATTCGATCTCCCAAAGATCAAGCACTGGTTGAAAGAGGAGGTAAGGTAGTGAATGAAAAAGGAAAGAAAAGAGATGAGTCTCCTATGAAGAAAGAGTAGTCAAATGAGCCTTTAGGTTTGAAGAGAATAAAGAATAATTGAAAATGGAAGACCCTTTGTTCCTACTATGGAAGGGGCTTTCAGCCAAATAACTGCTGCATGAGAAGACAAATTGATGAAATGACTCTTCTTCTAAAGAAACCTAACATTACTGCACATGCTAGTACAATGAAGACTGACCAAACAGAAGATACAGAATACACTAAATATTGCTTCGAAAGAGGCCATGTAGTGAAGTCCAACTTCTCAACGGCACGTGTCTTCCTCATTGATTCTGGAGCTTCCAATCATATGGTTGCATCCAAAGAATAATTCTCTTCTTTACAGTATTTTGATGGTCCTAGGATTCAGGTGGGAAATAACACTCAATTTCAAACCAAAGGGAAGGGAATTATCAAGATTGAACATGGAAGGTTCAAAAATGTGCTCTATGTCCCCTCCCTAGCTTCAAATCTATTATCTGTGTACCATATGACTCATACTGTCTCTCCAAAGCGAGTGATATTTGGTCCTGACTTAGTGGAGATCAGCGATATCTCTACTAGGAATATCATAGCAAAGGGTGTTGCAAATCATGCCTCTAAGGCATATGAGTTCTATTGGAGGAGCAAGTCAGTATACTGACTTGGAAGATATCCAACTTAGTCAATTAGCCGACTAAGTCAGTCAACCAACTAATGAGATATTAGGCTGGCCACCTAAGGTCGTTTGAGTTGAGTGAACCGACATGTAGTTATTTGTAACTGTTTGTAAATCATATATATTAGGCTGTTGAGCCAGATGAGAACTTGGTTCAGTTCTCTATATTCTGTCAACCCTCTCATATTAATATAATCTGTTATTCCATCTACTTGTTCTTGTCTCTTGTCTCTATTAGGTATGTATGTTTTAGTATGTATTGTTGGTAACCTTATGTGATCTGTGAGATTAAAACATTGGTTTCGTTGCCGGTAGTACATGTCTGAGATGTATGCAAATAGTTGATATCAGAACAAGAGATTAAGGACTGGTGGGAGCGTAAAGTAGCAAACTATTTATAGAATTACACATGGAGGAACAGATTGATGACTGCTCAAGCAAAGGAAATATTCTTTATAGAGACTCATGAGAAGTTCGTAGAATCAGTGCCCCAGCTTTTGAAGAAACTCATGGATGAAAAATCTGTAAGGGACTAAAGATCAATAGCTACTAGAAAAACTGATTAGAGGGGGAAGAACAAACCTGTCAGAGTGGTTTGAAAATATTGTGGATGAATTCTGCGAGGAGCAAGTAGTAGAAGAAAGAACTTTGGTGGAAACCATCAAGAAGAAATTCTACACAAGCCTCACTGAACAATTGTTGTGTTCCTTACAGAACTTGTTGTTTAAGTTCTTGATCAACAAAAGAGTGGTTCATATCGCTAAACCTCATCCATCACTTCACAGACTGCCATTAAACCCTAACTGGGTGGAAAAACAAAAAAGGTGGAAAAAATTCATTGTCCAAAGGTTGTGGGAATACTTCCTAAGCAAGTAAACAGAACTAGCCAGGATTTCTAAAGCATCGGGTAGGCTATGGGGGCGTAGCTAGTCATATGTTGGGTTAAAGTAGAGTGGATTCTAGTCAACTAAATAAGATACCAATCACCAGTGATGAGAAGTTAGCTTAATAGGGAAATCGAAAGGGCAGTATCACACAAAGGTATGACGGACTTATAGAAAATAAAGAGGGAGAGGAGGCTGCAAAGAATGGAAGAAAGAAGATAAAAAGCCTTAGCGCTGCAGAGAGGAATGAATACTAGGTTGATCGACCAGGAGAGAGATCCACCATATTCGGGTCATGACTGAAAGGAAGAAGGCATGGAAGAAGAGGCATCTCTCTGGAAGAATATTTGTGGATAGAGCAGCTAGAAGTTCTCCAATTAGAAGCTCCCCGGGAGGTAACACCTCTGTCTTCGATGAATCCGAGTACCCGAATACAAGCCATTGTCGAAGAGGACCTTAAACTAGGAGCCAGTGACTTTGGTATATGAAGCCGACTAGATGACGAGAGAAATGATGATAATCATCTTCTTATCCATCGACCAGAAGAAGGAAATTGGGTTACGCTTCAAGAGATACCCTCCAACTGAAGTATCCACTTACTTTACCTGACACATGAAGGAGAACCTCCCCTGCCAAATATATCTTTGGAGAACATGGGACATTCAAAACTGTGGACAAATAATTGCGGTTGGACATCGACAAAAGAAGTCGACACCGACCGACTGCTGGTTGAAGAAGAAAATACAATGAAAACAACCAATGGAAATGAAAGTTCTGTTGATAATAGTTTTGCATAAAGGAATAAACAAATAACCCCACTACCCAAATCATCACCTCCACCACCGCCACCTCCTGAAGAAGATAGTCATAGTGAGTGCGACATGGGGCGCGGGTCAGCACACATCCCTCTATATGAGGGCGATGAGGACCCAAAATGACATTGGTTCATCTATGAGTCGACTTGGGAGGCCAACCAAGTTACTGATGAAGATAGATAGATGGCACAATTCATAGGTGCCTTAAGGAAAATGGCATTAACTTGGTATATGATATTTTTTGAGAAAACCCCACGAGGAACAAATACCGAAGTCAAAATGTAATTTCTATCATTCTTTAAAACTCCAGATGCAAAACATCTGGAAACAAAGAAATTAAATACAACATCACAAAAACCAGGGGAAACTGTTCGTGATTACGAAAAATGCTGGAAAGACCTTCTTAGCCAATTGGACTATGTTATTGATGAGCAATTATTAATCCAGTGGTTTCTTGCAGGTTTGTCATAGAAAATTCACCGACATATAAGTTTGGAAATGTTCAAAACATATGAAGATGCACTTACAAAATCTCTCCAAGTAGAGATGGGTGAGGATATTCCAGCATACCCCACTGACCACAGACTGGAAGAACATCTTGAGATCGTACAGAAGTCATTAAAAGAATTAAACCTTAAAATTTAGGAAATCTGGTGCACAAAGTGCTCGACGACCGGACACTCAAAAGACACCTATCGACAGGATATTAGCCGATAGGACATTCAATTTGTACAAAAAAAGTGCTTTTGGGACATTTTCCAAGAGCATGGAGACCACTCGACAAAAGATTTCTCATTCAACATGAAGAACAGAAAAGAATCTTGGTGTGTTATCTGTGAAACTAAGAATCATGCCATGGCCAACTACCATCTAAACCTAAAGAACCAACAGAATTATCATGCAGTCTACCAGACCAATGCAGTTGCATAGAATAATGAGCAAAACAATGCACCAAATGATCAGAATAATCAATGATAAGAAGGTCGTAGACACGAGCGCCGATATGACAACTGACATGGAGGCTATGGAGGTCGAGGTCGATTCTCTGGAAATCGAGACAACCGACCATGTCATCCCATCCAATGTTTCACATGTTATAAAGAGGGACACTGGTATGTAGACTGTCTATAAAAGGACAGAGATGACCTCAAATTTTGTACTAGTTGCGGAGTAGGGGATCACTCATTAGAGGATTTCCCTACTATGCTTGAAAAAATAAATAAAAAGAAAAACATTAACGTCTTGTCATGCGTACAAAAAAATGATGTAATAAATACAAAGAACCTGCATAACATAACCCAAAAAGGGACAAAAACAGGAGGTGATAACCCATGAATAAGAAAAATAAAAGAAAAGAATGTCTATCCCGATCCACTAAAAGAAAAACAAATATATAAACATGTAACAAATGTATTTAAAGAATTTTCCCGATAGGAGGAGGCAAATGACAATTGACATAACACAGTAAAATAGTTAATACAGCTAGTACAGAAAGATAACGTAGTATCTCAATTCATTGACTTATTATATGAGATAAAACACAACAACACCAAAAAAACAAACAAAGAATATCTGCAATCTAAACCAAAAAGATAAAAGTGATGTTGGCCCACTTGTCGATCTGGAAATTGAAGGGTACCATGTCCAACAAGTTGTGCTCGACTTCAGATCACAAGTAAACATCATGACTCATGACACTTGGAACAACTGGGTAGACCCTAGCCGACCAAGGCCTAATTGAACCTATTGGAGGATGGAAAAATGTTGGCACAACAATAAAAGGAATATCGACCAAAGTCGACTTCAAAATTATTGACCCTAAGGAAGGATCCAGTTCCTTCCCAACATTAGTAGGTCAACCTTGGGGAAAAGATGAAAGCATAGATATTCCTAGACAATGAGAGAATAAAATTAAAAGGAAACGGACAAAAATTCATTGTACCTATTCATCCATCCCAAGGAGAACCTTGGACAGAACCTATCGATGAAGAAGTCGACATCCGACAACTTTATTAGATACAAAACAATACAGATTATACAAAACCTAATATCTATGGAGAACTTCATTTAGGCAATCAAGACTCAGTAGGATATAATTCAGATGCATAATTATATTATTGTGAAGTCAAGAACTACGAAACACAAGCAGGAGGGTGCTGGACTATTCAAAAAGTACAGAAAAATCCCACCCAACAATGCTTCATAGTATCCATTGTCCCAAAAATATTTGAAAAGAAAATTACGGAATACCCTACTTTAAAACCAACAGATGTAAGTAGTACACAAATACCAAGGTATAAACAAAGAGAATCACTAGTCATGCATATAGAACAAGTATAAAAAAACATCAGTGAATATGGATGACTACAAAGTCTAGTGGAGACTTTTATAGGCCAAGCTGCTAGATGGTGGGATACACACCAATCAAGACTTTAGACATGGACAATAGCTTCAATTTTCTTCATAGAAATATTTGGAGGGAAAAAACTAACTAATCAAGCCCAAATACCTATATTCATTCAATGACAGAATCCAAAAGACCATATAAGAGCATGTGTAAAAGAATGGATAAGGCTTGGGTACAAAGATGAACGTGCATGGCCACACCTATTCCCATCAACCCTCTCTAACCTACCAAATAAATGGTATAAAATGGAAGAAGCTCAAGGTGAAAAATTCCTATGGCATGAACTCAGAGATAATTTTATCAAAGATTTCAACTTTATACCACAAGATGAGAATTTGGTCGAAACAACAAAACATATTAAAGAATTTATACAGCCGACAGAAAACAAACCCTTTAAAGATAACCAAAAGACAATGGAATGTAATAGCATACAAACCGGGACAATTCCATATTCGATAATACTACTGTTGGAAAATGAAAATACAGAAGAGAAAATCTTTCGATGGAAATCAAATCATGTCGAAATGACCAAACCTTTTCTTATAGTACTCAAAGTTGAAAGAATCGATAAGGAGGATACTGACCTACCACATTCTCACACTTTAAGGAAGGAATTCGACCAATCAATGAAGCCAAAGCACCGAAATGGCTAGATGCTAAAGTCAAAACTAGAGAATTCTACATCTCAAATGATGACCGATAGAAAATGGCAAAGATTGGAGACTACTGGAGTGAAGAACAAACAACAAAAATAGTGAACTTATTAAAAGAGTTTCAGGATCTATTTGCTAGAGATTATAAATATCTCACAGGTTTAGTCCACGAAATGGGTGAAATGAAAATTGACAATAAACCTAATGTTCGACCTATGAAGAAAAGACCATATAAGCTAGCTCATAAATACAAAGAGATAGTAAAAAAGGAGATTGATAACATGCTTGTAGTAGGCATTATCTAACCTATTGACCAATCAGAATGGGCAATTCCAATGGTTGTTCAACCTAAGAAACATGATCCGACCAAACTAAGAATTTGTGTCGACTTCAGGGAGCTCAATGAAGTGACACTAACAGACCCATTTCCAACTCCTTATGCAGATGAAATCTTAAATGAGGTTGCAGGACATGAATGCTAATCATTTACAGATATATTCTCAGGTTATAACCAAGTGCCAATAGCTAAAGAAGGTCAGAAAAAGACAACATTTGTATGTGAATTTGGCTCATTTGCTTACAGGGTTATGCCTTTTGGATTAAAAAATGCACCTGCAGTATTCTCCAGAATTGTGGTCAAGACATTCCAAGAATATATTTACAAAACCATGGTAGTATACTTTGATGACTGGACAATATACGCCATGTTAAAAGATCACTGCAAACGGCTAAGGATTATGTTGGAAATATGTCGACAAATCAAGTTATTTTGAACATCAAGAAGTGCATATTTGTGACCCTGATAGGGATATTATTAGGTCACATTGTCTGTAAAGAAGGTATTAAGGTCAAATTTGCAAAAATAAAAATTATCCTCGATCTAAAACCACCAGTGAACTCAAAACAAGTCAGGGTGTTGCTAGGTCATACAAGATATTATAGAAAATTCATAATATATTATTTAGACATGACCTATGCACTAGAATAACTATTAAGGGAAGATAAAGAGTTCGACTGGATAGAAGAGTGTCATATATCATTTGAAAAACTAAAAAGAAAACTAGTTGAAGCACCTATCCTAAGGTTTCCAAAATGGTCGACTAAATTCCATGTACACATCGACACATCAGGTCTAGTAATAGGAGAAATCCTAACTCAACCAGGAGATGATGGAATGGATTATCCCATAGTTTACAGTAGAAGAAAACTAAACAAAGCTACACGAAACTATTCGACGACAGAAAGAGAGGCATTAGGAATGGTCTTTGCACTACAAGAATATCGACACTACCTAGTAGCTAACCCATTTGTCTTCTATACCAACCATGAAGCACTACAATACCTTGTCAATAAGCCACTACACCATGGAAAAATATATCGATGGCTACTTATATTCCAAGAATTTGAAATCGAAGTCGTCAGACCAGGTAAGTTAAATGTCGGTCCCGACCACTTATCTCGAATCGACACAAGAGAGGAACCACTAGGAGTCGAAGATGACTTACTGGATGCACATCTATTTCAAATAGAAGTAGTCCCGGTAGAGTTAGAGGAAATAGCTCAGTTTTTAGAAGATGGACAAGCACCAGAAGGTGTGAGTACAAAGAAGAAACAAATCTTAGCCATGAAAGCTACACCATATAGCATCATAAATGGATTCTTGTACAAAATGGGCTTGGATGACATCCTTAGGAGGTGTGTAATGGAACATGAAAGAAATAATATCATGCACGAAGCACATTACAGACCTGCTAGAGGACACTTCCAAGCAAATACGACTGGAAAGAAGATCCAACAATCAGGGCTATGGTGGCCGACAATTCACAAAGACTACAAAAATTTTGTAAGCCAATGTGACAGATGTCAACGACTGGGTCGACCCCTGCCTAGCATAGAAATGTATTTGTTATCAGTAAACCCAAGTTTTAAATTTGAAATTTGGGCTATCGAATTCATAGGAACATTTTCCATACCAGTAAAAAGAAGAAGTACAAGGTGCATAATAATCGCAGTGGAGTATGTAACCAAATGGGCAGAGGCAGAATTAGTCAACACATGTTCCAGTGAGATAGCCGCAAAATTTATCTACGAAAATATCATCACCCAATTCAAATGTCCACTAACCCTAATCAGCGACTAGGGAACACACTTTATCAATAAAACTATTAAAACCCTAACATACCAATTCCAAATTGAGCACCATTAGAGTACAATATATCATCCTTAGTCGAATGGAGTAATTGAAGCATTTAGCAAAACATTAACAAAAGGATTAACGAAAATATGTAATTCTGATAAAGATGACTGGGATGAAAAGATACCTATAGTGCTATGGGCATACAAAACAACATACAAGTGTTCAACTGACCAAACCCCCTTTTCGACTAGTTTATGGCAAAGAAGCAGTAGTTCCACTACACTTTCGACAATAGACACCTATCATTGCAGAGATTTTACATGTTGATGTCGAACAAGGAAGAAAGTACCCACTATTATAGCTAAGTAAACTTGAAGAACATCGACTAATCATGATACAACATCAAGAAATCCAGAAACAACAAAAAAAGGCATGGCACGATAGAAACATCAAAAATAAAAACTTGTCGGTAGGAGACCTTGCCTTATTATATAATAGTCGGGTAAAAGGAAAACCTGAAAAGATACATACATAATAGATGGGACCCTACATTGTCAAAGAAATACATGCTAACAGATTAGTTTGACTAAGGACGTTACAAGGCGTAGTATTTCGGAAACTCATTAATGGGGATCGACTAAAATGCTACAGAAAGTAAACCAAAAAAAAAAAATGACCATAACGGTTAAACAAAAGCTATAAAAATCTAAAAATCCAAAAATCAAAATAGTAATGATACACACTCAAAATAATGACAGGGAATCACCACTTCGACCATTGACATCACGCCCATTGACCATTTTCATAACCAATATCGACTTGCGACTTGGACAGTCCCATCACGCATTCATGACTACGACCACCAAAAACAAATCACCATTAATGCACACTCAAGTGTTCTTGCTGGACCATCACGTCTGCCATTAATACACTCATTGACAAAAACATCCAACGCATCCACTATAAATACTGAACCACCAAAGGATCATTCACCACAACTCAAACAGAGAGAGCATTAGAGCAACCAAATGACTGAAAACCAAGAGCACTGTGGTAAAATTGAACCCCAAACTAACAAGATGGCACCAAAACAGAATAGAGCCTCAGCCAAAACCAAGGAACTACAGACTGCGGAGACACCATTAGTAAGAAGACTAAAGAACATCAAGAATGATAAGGTGTAGGAGGGCTCATGGGAAAAACTGTGGGCCGAGATAAAAGAGTGGGTGTACATCGACAAGAAGCCTACCTCAGCTGTAGAGAAAATACAACACAATTCCATTGTAAGTTATGTTAATGTGTCGCTCATGGCTAGTTTCGGAGGCACAAAAGAAACAACAGTAAATTTTATCATAAGTCGGTACCACAATGGCTTATTTTATTTTGATCGACCAGTCGACATCTCTAGGGAAGTTATTTACAAATTGACAGGTCTATCAAACAAAGGAGATCCAATACCATTCAGTATAAAAGAAGGATCGGTCAAATAACTAACAGGGTTAGCATTAGGAAAAAAATGGAAAAGGTTGATGATTAGTCACATAACAGCTTGAACACCACATATTGTGGCCAAGATCATAGCCATGACAATCACAATGGTAGGTCGTGGAAGTGACCTCAAACTAGATATGTTGGAGGCAGTAGACACCATTGCAACCAACGAAAAGGTATACAGATGGGCTGAGTATGTTTCCGACATGATAAAAAACATCTGTGAAAAATGCCAAGAGACGAGAGGAATTATCAGGTTCCCATCCCTTATCTTATGGATAGTAATTTACTCTTTGTGCCCTGTCAGAGACAAGAAATTTCAAGAAACGACAAGATTTCATATGTGGAGATTCAAACCGTTCTCCAAGAATGGAACAATGAAGGAACTTGCAAATGGGAAAGTACTGTTGGAAAACTCACTCCAGCACTTAAAAGTTAGCACAACTAGATGGAGGGTGCCTCAGAACATACGATGAAGTCTACCTAGAAAGTCCCACATTAAGCTAGAACTCGACCATGCCACAGTATGGTACATGTAGGGCACCAAAAAAAATGCAAAAACCCTTGTCTACTATCTGGCAGTTAAAGAGATCTTTTAGGAGCTATCTTGACAGGTGGGAACAAAAGTACCAATACCAGCAAAGGCAAAGGAAATAGACTTCTCGATAGAGAAACCACTAACAAATCAAGAGAAGGAGGAGGATTATGAGCTTAACCTATACATCAATACCTTTGTGTCGGAGGAGACACTCATCGAAGGCCCTGGTCGACTTCAAATCATAATCAAGTCTCCAATGGCACAAAGGGAAGAGACACACGTAGAACAACAGGTAGCCAAGCCGACTGAAGAAAGTCTCATCCCAACTAAAGAACCAAGGAGAGAGATAGAAACAGAAAATCCAGAGTATGCTATCACCAAAGAGAATATAACCCAATTGTCGAAGGAGATAGTAGCCTCAAGAAAAAGGAAGAAAACACAGCAACAGCAATAAGGAAAAGGTAAGCACAATCTTATCATTGTAGAATCCTCAGAAGATGAGGAGGAACTTGCAGCTACGACCCTCGACATAATAGAATATGCCGTAGCGAACAAAGTTCCTGTGGAAACCCAATTTCAAAAATTTGTCGAGGTAGGGACACATCAAGGTGAAACGAAGAAGGTGAATAGAACACACACTTCGACGGTCGAAAATGTTGTGGATCTCGTGTCTACACCCCCACCTCCATCGCCGACAAAAGTAACAGAATAGATAATACCAGAACAGCTTTCAATAATCCCACTTGACTTATGCAAAAATGCTATGTTGGAGGCTATGAAGGAAAATTTCAACCATGATGGAGACCATCAGGAATACATTGAAAAACTGCCTGAGATATTCACCATGGTGCAAAATCTCTCTTCCAAAGCACCTCTGTTTGATGTCGACAGATCTTAACTGGCCATTTCCCAACCTGGCCAAGTAATCCAGAGGCCGAAGAATATGGTAATAATATGATCGATGTTCCAAAGGAACACTAAGAAAGAATCTGAATTTGTCACACGTCGGACCACATCTATCACCTCGATCGACCCCGAACCCCACCCACCAGCTTCTGAACCGACCAGAGGGTAGGAAGAAGAAAATATGGAGGAAATAAATCAAGAAATTGACCAACTATTCTCTGACATAGATTCATCCCCTCATATCCATAATCCATCACTCATCCATACTTCCACCAATCCAATCACACCTGACCATTCACCAACACCATCACGACCACCCCCTGACTCAAAACCTCTAATTCAATCGGTTGCACTAGAACCACCTCTACCACAACCATCAGCACCAACCACATCCAATTCTATACCCCCTATTCCCAACCTACTAGAGGTACAACCAGATGCAACAATCAGCCAACCGACTCAAACAGAAATACCATCAATCACTACGACACATCAAACAGACAATCTGAATTTGACTCTTACAAGTACACAGGTGTGGAAATAAGTAGAAAGATAGAAGCACAAGAAGAAGAAGGAGAAAAAGAAGAAGGGCCATTATGGATAGACAACAATGGTCCATATTAGTCAACTTGGGTCGACCACTGTGGTTGATGCAACCAAGTTGAGAGATGCAGAGCTAGGACAACTCCTGGAAACACTAGCAGTTGAAGCAAAGACAAGGAGTCAACATAGACGTAAGGAGCTGGACAACAAGGAAAAAGAACAAGTTGAGTTCCTTGAAAAATGTAGAAATCTGGTCCAGTCTGTGATACCAGGACCAACAGAGGTCGACACCAACAAACTACTAGAAAGAGCTTATCAGCTGTTTGAGAGCATGGTGTCAATGTTGCAGGCACAAATTCAGGACACAAAAGAGGAACAGAAAGAAGAAACCGTTCGACTATTGATGGAGCAACACACGTCCTTTTCAGAAGCATACAAGGTATTACAAGATCACATGGAGAAGTCTGTCATTATAGAAGAAATATTATGAGACTGGCTTGCTTACTATGGGCAAGTCTATCAACAAGCCAGGAAAACCTGATAGGAGATCCAAGCGCTTGAGAAAAGGAAAATCACTGACACAGCACTTAGAAGCACAATTGAAGATCAAATAGTGCTACAAACAACCAAATTGAAGAAGCTTGAGCGGGAAGCACATCAGTGGGTACAACAAGCTATTCCACACCTAGAAAAAGTATACATCATCTTCCCGCAGATGAGATGACTTCTGGAGACAGCAAAGGAAAAGGACCAGTTTATGGGTCATGACATGGAGAAAATAGTACAATTTCCCATTCAAGAGAAAATGTCGATATTATCAAGCCTAACCACACTAACCATCGACATACATAAAATATTACAAAGTTGGTTGGATTTTCAACATCAGCTGGTAGTGACAGCTGAAGCAATTGTCGAATTCTGCGTATAGAAAAGACAAACCATTAGACTTCATAGCCCATGACGATCAAGCACAATAATTACTACTTAGACAGACAAAGAAATTTTGTTGACTCCTTGTTTCTTTGGGATGAAGAAACATTTTGTTCGTGGGGGAGATGTTGGAGGAGCAAGTTGGTATGCCGACTTGGACGATATCCGACTTAGTCAATTAGCCAACTAAGTCGGTCAGCTGACTAATGAGAGATTAGGTCGGCCACCTAAGGTCATTTTGGTTGAGTGAACCAATAGGTAAATCATATATATTATGTTATCGATCCAAATGAGAACTCGGTTCAGTTCTCTGTATTGTATGAACCCTCTCATATTAATATAATCTGTTATTCCATCTACTTGTTCTTGTCTCTTGTCTCTATTAGGTATGTATGTTTTAGTATGTATTATTGGTAACCTTATGTGATCTGTGAGATTACAACAAGTTCTAACACTTCATGCCTTTTTAAGAACTAATGCACTCTCAAAGGGAAGGTAAAAATATTCCATATCCTTCTCTTCCAGTTTCCACTAGTATTACAAAACCATTTGTATCAGTTCATGAGATTAAGATTGAAATTCAAATTTAGTCCCTACTTCCAAGCAGGAAGCTAGGAAGATGACTGGAAATCCATCTAGAATTCCATCTATTTTGGTTGTGCTATGCGATACAATCTTACCTCCTTCAGAGAGATGCAAAAAAATTCACGTAACATGTCACATGGCAAGGTTTGATCGGTCATGCTGCCTTCAGGAGAATAGAGTGAATCATACACCTCTTCATCCAGAAAGAGGAAAACGTTACAATCATCCTTCCTTCCATCAACAATTTTCAGACAAGAAGGAGAATTCTACATGCGAGGCCCTAGAACACATGTGAAAAGAACACCATTCATGTTCCTTCACTACATCACATTGATGAAGGTTCCAACAACATATTTGGAATTTTTTCAAACTTGAATCCACATTCTATATACTTAGATAGAGGGGGGGATTTTTTCCCATGTGGTTTTGTCCCTAGCTCCTTGTATTGATCAGTTACTTTACTTTAGTTGATGTAATGGGTGACCTATGGTCTTAGTTACTAGGGACCATGGATTTTCCAAGTTAGTATTCAGGGGGGCTGTTGGGATTATTAATCATCCCTTGTCCAATTTGGTCATATGTCTAAATCAGGATTCATGTCTAAATCAGGAGTCCATCTAGTCTATTTTCAGTCACTAGCACCATTGGGTCGACTTGGACACATGTTTTAGTTACTAAAGTGTGGGGAACACTAATTGAGGTCTATTGCCACTGATTTCACTTGCATGCATTAGTTTAGGAGACTCCTAGACCAATCCCTACAATTTAGGAGCCACTTGGAGTGTCGATACCAACCAAGGTAAGTTGAGTTGAGTTGGTGACTAGTCAAGCTAAGTTAAGAGTCAATTACATTCAGTTCTAGTCCTCTACATTCAATTAGCGCTAGTTTTGCATGGCTGCGTGCAGGAGAAGCACATTCCTCACCTACCACAATTAGTAAGCCTCATTTAACACTAAATTAGACACTTAAGTTGTGTTTTAGGACTCTGATGAACTTTGATAATGATTCTGACAAGGTCAGTTAACTATTGAGTCCTCCAATAATGATTTATACAACATCTTAGTTACCTACATTCAAGTAGATTCTAATCAATTCGAATTTACTCATGTGGATTCAAATTGCATGTGGATATTTATCCATTGTATTACATTGTAATTTATTATCTAATTACTTTTTTATTAACGAAAGCATTCACAGTTGCAAGCCATTTTTGCAATGTTTCATTCTTCAATTGCTTAGTAAATTGTGTGATCTATCTTGTGATTTGTGTGCTTTTCTACAGATCTTTGTGCTCAATTTAATATCTTGGAAACAAAGTACAAGTAGAGTCTACAGGTTAAGGAAGAGACTTATTGGTCTAGGACTAGGCATATTCTTTGTGTGAGACCAAGTAGTTCATTTAGGAGAATCCCTGGTAAGTTAACTAGGTGAAAATTGGTCAATTTTACCAAAATGATGTCCTCTCTCCTAATCATTTATTTCTAGGTTTTTTCTCAAGGGACTTGCCTCCTCTTGATGATTTCACTAGAACCTAAGCATTAGGATAAGTATTGAGGACGAAAGGATCATACCATCCACTTTGGGTCTTCCCCTTATACAATGATGATAAAATATATAAAACAATGTACCTTGAGAGAGAGAAAATATTAAATCCCTTGGTATTGTTGGTCCTATAGGTAAAAGGAGTTGTTTTTCCACCTTTATGGTTGACCTTGATCTCGTGGGTATGTGGTTTGTCTTATTGTGACCCCTTTGGTTGACTCATGGTCCTTTATCTTACTTTATCCTAGCACTCTTATTGTGTGTACCTTTGTTATGATGACTCTTACCTTATGGGTTTTATGTTTGGTAGACTAATTTATGGTTGGTCCTCTTAGTTTATGATTTTATTATAATACCATTGAACATTTACTTTATGGTTTATTTTATTGTTGGACCTTTTTTATTGTTACACCTTGGCCACTTTATTTCTATAGTTTCAATTTTGTACCTCTTTATTTTATATATTTTTTGTTTGGACCTTTATTTCCCTAACTTAGGCTTTGGAAAGATTATAAGTTTAAGGGTATTGATTTAATGATGCATATGGATTTGACTCCTTGTCTACTTACTTCACTGGCATGGCTAGGAATTTTTTTTTCGCTAACATTTCTCTTGCACCCACTATTATTCTTCATGTGTGGTTGTTTGCTCATTGTGATCTTTAGTGTGTATCCTTGTATGTGAATGGTTCCTCCACATGATTGAGTTCCTTCAATGTGACCCATGCGCACCTGTCATGTCCTCCCTTGAAGGGACATTGAAAGTGTTGACCTTGTCAAGTGTCCAAGGGTTAAACATTTAATTAGTTAATCATCCCTAGGAATTTTTATTATTTAAAACTATGGAGGCACGTAATTTCTAAATTCATGTTATTTGTAATTAGTTAAGTATTATGAAAAATAATTAATGGCAGAAATGAGTTGGCAAGGAAGGAGGGTGCGTTAGGAAACTTGACTTGGATGGAAAAATGGAAACAATGCAAAGAAGGAAAAAGAAACATGTCATAGAGAAGATAGAAACTATCCAAATTAGTTTCTAATTTGGTTTCTAATTTGGTGCAAGGATGAAAAGAAAGGAAAGATTACCTTACGCACAAACTTGCTAATTACTCAAGGAAGGAGGAGTTTCTATTTTGGGCTGAAGGATACAAACACAGAAACATTTACTAAGCTTCATACTTGCTATTTTTCTCAAGAAGCGAATTTCCACTTTGGGTTAAGTTATACAAATAAGGAAACATCATTTGCAAACTAAAATTGTTAATCCCGTCAAGGAGGGCCACTCATGGTTTAGGAACAAGATTGAAAAGTGGGTTACTTGTTCAATGGGTGAAGGACTTGCTCAACAAGTCACCCAAGGTCTAATTAATGGAATTTCCAACTCCATTATTCAGTTTGGTTGATGATTTGATTGTTGAATGCTTATGTGAGCATTACTTTTGAGTGTTGTGCCTTAGACTACTGGGAGATGAGCCCCATCCTTCCATCTCCCTCTCCTTCCATCCCCTTCTCTTTCAATGCAGGTATCGAGTGTTAGATTTCAGAAACTGGAGGATAATCAGATCCACTTGCATCCTCCATCAAGTTCATTTCGATCTCTAGTGAAGCCCATGATTCACCTATGCTCACAGTCCCTTGCTGGCCATGATACGGGCCTCCTGCCCCTTAATTTTGGAAGCATATTTGTAATGGTCAGTCAATAGTGTAATTTATTTTCTGTAGTTTCATAATTTTCTGAACATTACATTTATCATTTTGAGATATCTTTTCCCCTAAATAATATTGTCTCAGTTTCATCAAATGGGCCTATTTTATCAATGTATGGGCGAATTGACTAAATTTGAGCGGTGTAATAAATATTATATGTTGTGGAAGTGATTTAAGGGAGTATTCATGTTCAGAGAGATTATATTTATCTCTGATACAAATCTCATATTTTTTAGAAATGAATTTGATTTGATTTAATTGCGTTTTTAAGACCCTATCTAGATTACTAGCTTTTAATAACTAGTTTTACCAAAATTGATGTAAAACAAGTTTGGTAAACTAAAAATAAGCTCTGTTAGTTCCTATGGTTCAGTAACAGGCATAAATTCCCATATAAATATCCATAAACTTTTTTTGTTTTGGTTATACAACCTTTTTGGATCCTCCTCTGCGCAGGGTTTCTCTTGACCAAAACTGCCAAAAATCCCCAAATTCACCCAAAACTTCTTAGAAATTTCCAGAACATCAGTAAAATATATAAATAATTTATTTATGTTATATTAATTCTGTAACAAACCTTTGCAATTTTCCATAAGGCCCTGGTTGAAACAGACCAAACTACTCTCCTTAGTTTCACGGTTTGGCCGCCTAGAAGCGTGGTAGTAGGTTTCCGCAGTGCGAAATATAAACCCTAAATGGCACCAGATATAAATGTGTTATGGGAGAGGAAATTACATGTTTGAAATAGCTTTGTTTTATTTCCACTGCTCACTCCTTTTTCCTACAAATTTCCCAGAAGAAACCCCTTATTTGCCCAGTCTGAGAAGTCATTGTGTAAATTAATTCAAGTTCAGAAATTTTAATATAATTTACATAATTGAGGAGTGTTTAGGTATGTACACTAGGATTGGGAAATCACATCACCAGCATGAACCCATGAATTTATTCTTCCTCATCCGCTAACTCCTCCAGCCTCATTGTATTCTTCCTTATTTGTGTATTCCTCCACGTGATTGAGTTCCTTGAGCATGAACCACGTGCACCAATGTGAACCCATGATTGTGTTATTATTCATCCACTGACTCCTCCATGGTGACTTTGTTATTCCTCATCTGTGTGTTCATTTGTGTGATTGATTTCCTTCAGGGTGACCCTTGTGTACCAGCATAAACATGTGACTGTATTCTTTACCATCCATTGACTCATCCAGTGTAAATTTATTCTTACTCATTCATGTTTTCCTCCATGTGATTGAGCTCCTTCAACGTGACCCATGTCCTCCAGCGTGAACCTGTGACTATATTCTTCCACATCTGCTAAATCCTCTAGCATGAATGTGCTCTTCTTCATCCATGTATTCCACTGCATAATTTAGTTCCTTTAGCATGACCCGTGTGCACCAATGTGAACTCGTGACTGTATTCTTCCTCATTCATTAACTCCTACAGCTTCACTACTCTCGGCGTGCATTTTCTCCATTTTATCTCCTAGCGTAACTCATGGTTATGGGACCTTTGATTAGTATGACTTCCCTTATTTACACTGGCGTGATCAATTTTCTACCCTAGAATGGGCATGTCTTCTTCCTCCACAGCTGCATGACTACATTCTCCCTCCACATCAGCATGACTGTATACCTAGTCAGCATGACTTATTTTTATCACTTAGCATGACTGTGTGCCTTTTGAATATACTGGGTATGACTAGAATACTAACACTTGAGTATTGAATTGAAGTTTCTCTCTATTGACTAAGAATATGAGGTCCGTATTCTTCTTCTTTAAACCTCTCTCTCTCAAGGTACGCCATTTGTTTACCTGGTTGACATGTCCCTTCAGTGATAAGATCAAAATTTAAATTATCTAACTATAAGGTTGACTCAATGTAATTGGTACGATTCCTTACTGCTGTACATTGTTTATTACTTTTTTACCATAAATAGCATTTGATGAATAGTTTTAAGGACCAACTTTAACGCACCGACCAATTGAGTGTTAAAGTTGAAAGAGATCAAATATATGTTTGTTTGATTGCACCTTAAATTTATTAGGGGTGTATTATTTTGAATATGGTTTCATACTTTTGTTTATGCATTGAAGTATATTTATTTATCTATTTCAAATATTAACTGACCCTAAACTTTAACATTGTATGAGAGCAAGGTTGTAGCTAACATTTTCTTGTAGCTAACAAAAACTACATAGATCCTAAGGAAATATTTATACCTTACAAAATATTACTCTTCAAGTTGACATGTAAGAGTTAAGATGACTACTCCTTCAGTAAATTCAGAAGTTGGGGTTAAGGGATCCTCAAATTTCAATGCATGTAAGTCTAGGTTTGCAAATATCCTATAAGAGAGTGGTATAGATTACTTTGTTACTAGAGTTGTTGAAGATCCCACTATAGCTCAAGGAAGAGAAGAATTCAAGAAGCTATAATCCAAGAAAAAGAGATTTATCTTTGAATCGGTCCAAGAAAATTTGATTCCTATAATACCTCCCTTATAAAGGAAAACTAAAGAATTCTTTAATGCTCTAACTTACCTTTATGAAAATAAATCCTCAACTCAGAGAAGGGATTTGAAGAAGCAACTTCGTTCACTAAAGATGGAGAAGGATGAAATGATTTCTACCTTATTCTATAAGATATCTCAAATAATATATGGAATCCAAGACATTGGAGATTTGGAAATTGAACCCAAGATATAGAACAATTACACTCACAAAATTGCTAATCAAACATGCAAAATTAATACCAAAGGAGACTGAAATTGGAGCATAACACTATTCTTTATTGAGTAATTATACAATAGAAAACCTTATGAAGTAATAGACTACTGTAATATATAATTACATGAGAGAATCAAATGCATAAATATGCCATTCGAAATAGTCAAAAACATGCTTACCAAATCTAGTCAAATCCCCCATATGTGCATAAAGAAGTTTCCAAATCTAAGTAGATGCTCACGAATTTGCTAAGCCAAGTGGGAAATATAAATAGGGATTGAAAGAAAACTCATACATGCCTTTATTTGGAAAAAAGGAGGGATGATGATGTGAGAAAAAATAATTCAACTACACCTAGTCTGGCTTTTCCTTTTGCCTTAAATCATAAATAAAACAAGGCATCTTTTCAGAAAGAGAATATATGCACTTTAGATAATTTCAAATAAATAAGAAATGCTATATTAGGTTTTGAGGATGTTTCCCAAGCACTCAATGACTCATTTTTATCATGTGGTGACTTCTAGGACATTGAGAGGGAAACTAGCATAGAATGGAATCTAGGAAACTAGGTAATAAGACAAAAATAATTAAATTAATGTCTAATGTAAGTAATTATGGGTTCATTATTCTAACACCCCCCCTTAATCCTGAATTTATGAGTAAATATAAAAAAAATGTAGGTCCTAGCAACAAGGATTAGTCACCCTTTACATACTGCTTGTCTGTACAACCAAGGAAAGAGGAAAAAACCCAGTGGGAAAATCCCTCCTTAAACATCGACAGGTAAAACAAAATTTGGAAATATTATCATCAATCATGCTTCACAACATGATAAAAAATCCCTAGAATTTATTTGAAATTTCTGAAGGTCTACTCACAAAAAAATTTGGTTAATATGTTTGCTACTTGTTCTGAAGATGCATAGAAGAGTAGAACAATCATACCATCATGCACAAGTTGTTTGATGTAGTGCATATGGATCTCAATGTGCTTGGTTTGTTTTTTCTGAACTATGTCATTGTAGATTTGAATGGTGCTCTGATTATCATAGTAGATAATGGTTGAAAACTCTGATTCGATGTCACATTCTCCAAGTATCCCCTGCAACCACAAACATTGAGTTCTTGCATTTACAACTCCTCTATACTCCACTTCTGTAGATGAGAGTGCTATGGCACTTTGCTTCTTTCCTGACCAGCTGATTGGCCCTTCTACAAGAATGAAAACATATCCTAATGAGAATTTTGATCTTTGTTTTCACCTACCCAATCACTTTTAGTAAACCCAATCAAATCAAGAGCAGATTTTTCTTTGTAGAAGATCCCATGAGTTATGGTTCCTTGAACAAAGTTTAGGATCCTTTTGGTTGCTCTCTAATGGATATCATGAGGTTGATCCATGTGTCTTAAAGACACACTAAGTACATAAGATAAATCAGGTCGATTTTGTTTAAGATAAAGCAAACACCCAATAAACTTCCTATACAATGTATTATTTACCATAGGAGAAGAACCTGCTTCTTCAAGGTTAACTCCTGAAAGGAAGGGAGTCTTGCTTGGATTTGCTAAGAAAATCTATAGAATACCTGGAATGATGTACTTTTATTCCATGTTGGGATTGAGCTATTTAGAGACCCAATAATTGGCTCAATAATCCCAAATATGTCATAGAAAATGCATGGTTCATTGCATCCTTCAAGGAGGAAATATATTTCTTTGAAATTTCTGTAATCAATAGGTCATCCACATACAAAACAATAATCATCAGAGAACCATGAATCAGCTTCAAATCGACATTAGGATCATACTTGCATTGAACAAAAATTAGTGACAGCAGAAAGTCACGAATCTTGGCATACCAAGCCCTGGGGGATTGCTTGAGCCCATGCAATGATTTCTTTAACCTACACACTAAATATGGATTAGAAACAAACCATTCATATTGCTGCATTTAAATCTCTTTAGTGATATCTCCATTTAGGAAATCACTCTTCACATGCATGTGATGTACCTCCCATTGCATTGAAGCTGTAATGGCTAGAGCTAGCCTTATGGAGTCCATCTTTGCTGCCGGTGCAAAGGTTTCGTTGTAGTCAATACCATGTACTTGTGAGTATCCCTTGGATACCAATAATGAATTATATTTCAAATGTGAACCATCAGCAGAAAACTTAGTCTTGAAAACCCAGTTACATTGAACTAGCTTCCTCCCTTGGGGAAGATCAACCAGTTCCCAAGTGTTGTTCTTGTGGAGCGAGCTGAATTATTATTTCATGGTTGTTCACCATATTGGATCATGTGTTGGAAATTCATATGTTTGTGGATCTGATTCAACCATCAGATATCACTTCTCAGCAAATAGAGGATCTTTCACACAAAGGGCACTCTCAAATTGAGATCTAGTCCTCCTAGTGTCAGTAGGATTTCCAGCTAGTTCCCTAGCTGCATGAATGGTATTTTATGCCATTTTGGTCTTGTAGGACTATTAGGATCTGAAATCAAATCATAAATATCATACATATCAGAATCAGCAAACTCATTAATCTCTCCACTTACAATCAATGGTTTTGGTGGTGAAGAGGACTCTCCAACTTCAACTAGTGCTAAAGGCTCTTCTTGGAAATGAACACATCTTTCAATGAAATATTTGTTAGTGCTGATCAGATTTTACCCTTTTGAATATTTAGAATACCCAACAAATAGGAACTCTTGGATTTGTGGTTGCAAAGCCTTCCTCTTTTCAGTTGGAATTCTATCCCAAGCATTTAAGCCAAAAATCCTAAAATGGGTCACATCTGGCTTGTGCCCACTCCAAGCTTTTAAAGGAGTAATACCATCAAGATGCTTATGAGGCACCCTATTATGGATGTAGGATGCACAATTTATACCCTCGACACAAAACTTTGTTGGAAAATTCTTAGCCTCCATCATGTAGGTTTCCATCTCCTTCAGTGATATGTTCTTTCTCTCAGCAACACCATTTTGTTGTGGTGTGTAAGGGATTGAATGTTGCATATGAATACCTCCATATTTACAATATAGAATGAAATCATACTTGACATACTCACCCCCATTGTCAGATCAGAGGATCTTGTGTTTCCTCCCAAACTGATTTTCAACCAAGGCTCTAAAGACTTTGAAGAGGTCAAAAACTTCAGACTTATGCTTTAGGAGGTGAGCCTAACAATACCTGGAAAAGTCATATATGAAGGTTAGTGCATATTTTTCTTGAATCATGTACATATGAGGGAATGGACCAGGAATTTTACCGTGGATCAGCTCAATAGGTGCAAAGGTTCTCGCATGACTAGGTTTCTTATACTTGTGCTTTGGGTGTTTTCCTAAGATACAACCTTGACATACTCCCTTAGAAAACTTGATCTTTGGTAACCCTATGACCATATATTTTTCAATCAACTACGAAAGATACTTGTATTTAATATGGCCAAATATTTCATGCCAAATCTTGCTTTCTTCATTAGCATGAATCAGAAGAGCAGAGGGGTTTGAGTAGGGTAGAAAATGGGAAAACTTGTATACCTTCGAAGTGTGATCACCAACACCTTTTCCTATGACTTTACCATTCGAAATCTCAGTGATTTCAGCATCATCAGGGGAGAATATGAACTTCTTTGGAGACCCAGTATGATTCACCTGATACACTGACAAGATATTGGAGGAAATACCTGGAACATACAACACATTATTGAAACTACCATGGTTAAGATCAATCCTACCCTTCCCCAAACTATCAGTGAGAGAGTCATCTCCCAAAACTATTTGTGGACCTTTCACCATGTGAAGAGAGGAGAATGTCTCTTTTGTTGAAACCATATGTCTAGAAGCTCCATAGTCTATGATGAAGCTAGGTGATCTTGATGTGCCAGCAACCAAGGCATGTACTCTCTCTCTGTCTTCTAAATTTTATCCTCCTTCCTTCTTCTTTGAGCAATCAGGAAGGGAGATGTTATTCTTCTCTAGGATTTGGGTCAACATGTCAATTTTCTTATTCATACAAGACCTCTTAGGATGATATCCCTTACTGCAGTATGCACACTTGCTCATTTATCCTTTGTTGAGTCTTCTTCTAGGAGTTCTTCTTGGAACCTTGGGGCTCCTCTTGAGACTTATACTTGTCTCTCTTCTGCTACGGTGGATTTTTAGCCCTTTTATTTATTTTTGAATCCACCCTTGAATATAAAGCAACCAAATCTTGGTCTTTCAAATGTTTGATGGTGCCCATAATCACCAACCTATCTTGCTCCTATGTGAGGGATTCCATGAACTTTGCAAGGTTAGGAATCTTCCAGGCGTAATCTATCAACTTGGTGGCATGAAAGGTCGAAACAAACACTGAATAGTCAAGACCAGGATTAGAGATTATGTCTAATACTATTTTCTCTTCCTTCTTTTTGATCCAACATTTTTTCAACTACAAAACAAGGGTCCTAAACTTGGAAAAGTAGAGTTGCAATGATTCAAAGGTACTGGGACTCAAGGAGATCAGTTCATTATCGATTTGATGTCCTCTCATCTCATATGTCTTTCCAAAAATATATTCAAGCTTCTCCCACACTTCATTAGGTGATGTCGATCCATCAAGATGGAAGAGGAGGTCTCTTGAAATGCTCAGACACAAAAGACCATAGGCCCCATCCCTCCTATTGTGCCATTTAATTTTCTCTATAGCTACATTGGGATATCCCTCAGTTGACATAGAAAAACTATAGAGACATTTCTGTCTCAACAATATCTCCATCTCATCTTTCCACTCAAAGAAATTGAATGGAGTCAAGATGATCTTCTCAGATTGGTCCATAGCTCAGAAACTGTGCCCTCCACTCAGCAGAATGCGCTCCCAGTCAATAATATTGAACCTCTAATAAAATTTTGAAAGGATATAAATCAATATATAAAGGCTCTGATACCATGTGGAAATTGAACCGAAGAGATAGAACAATTACACTCACAAAATTTATAATCAAACATGCAAAATTAACACCAAAGGAGACTGAAATTGGAGCATAACACAAATCTATATTGAGTAAGTTTGCAATATCCAACCTTATGAATTAATAGGCTGCTATAATATATAAATACATGAGATAATCCAATTCATAAAGATGCCATTCAAAATAGTAAAAAAGCAGGCTTACCAAATCTAGTCAAATCCCCCATAGGTGCATAAACCAGTTTCCAAATCTAAGTAAATGCTAACAAATTTGCTAAGTCAAGTGGGAAAGATATATAGGGATGGAAAGACAACTCATACATTATTTTATTTGGAGAAAAGGAGGGAGGATTATGTGGGAAAAAAACAAGTCAACTACACCTAGTCTGGCTTTTCCTTTTTCCTTAAATCATAAATAAAACAAGGCATCTTTTTAGAAAAAGAATATATGTGCTCTAGAGAATCTAGAATAAAGAAGACATGCTAAATTGGGTTTCCAGGATGTTTCCCAAGTGCTCCATGACTCATTTTTAGCATGTGTTGACTTCTATGACATGTAGACAGAAACTAGCATAGAATGGAATATAGGAAACTAGGTAATAAGACAAAAATAATTAAATTAACGTCTGATGTAGGTAACTATGGGTTGAATATTATAACATGAGATAAAGTAGAATATGATGATCTTGTGCATGCAATATTCGATGGTATTTCTGCATCTTTGGACACATTCATGGCGTTAATAAATGGAAGAGAGTTTCATCCAAACTTCGAAAGGTTGTGGGATGATTGTCTAGAATAAGTAGGAATGATCCAAAGTAGATATGTCCCTCCACCTAAAATGGATCATTCACTAGATAAAAAAACAATGAAAATGAATAATTTCCCCAACATAAGGATATTAATGGTAAGGAGCCACAAGGTAAATACTTTCATAAATCTAAAATTCAATGTTATAACTATGGTAATATTGATCATTATGGAAGGGACTGTAAGAAACCACCTAACAAGAATTGGAATCGGAAGAAACAACATGCCTCAAATGCTACAGAAAAGAAACAACCTTAGGAAAAGAAGTCAATGGGAAATACCAAGAACCTGAATCAAGAAAAATAATATTTCTTGGATTCAGCACTCACCAATACCATTCCCAATCTATCATATTCTTTGTGGATAGATTGTGGATCCAATATTTTAGTGAAATTTTTATAAGACAAGGGGTTCTTTGTAACCTTATCAGAAGGAAAGGATTTGATATGCCCTAAACGTAGAATTATAATATCAACCATTGTGATTGGAGTCTGTGAAGGTGATCTCTATAAGGTCTCGGGACATGTTGTTAAGGATCTATACCCCAGTCAAGATTTAAAGATCAAGAGGGTGCCAATTTTACTCTTCAATTCGCAATAGAGTGGGGTTAAATAAAACGAATGTGTAAATGTGATCTTCCATCAGTCCTCAGTGACCAAGAGATGGAATCCTA
Organism: Pseudotsuga menziesii; assembly: GCA_001517045.1. Lineage (NCBI taxonomy): Eukaryota > Viridiplantae > Streptophyta > Pinopsida > Pinales > Pinaceae > Pseudotsuga > Pseudotsuga menziesii. Next base: position 148,418 of record LPNX010556813.1, read on the forward strand.
TAAGACTTATCTCTTAGAGAAGTAGCACAGGGGTGTCACCTAGGGACCAATATGATATCACGTCCCTTCATATTGGGGTGGTTAAAAATTAAAAAATTAAAAGTCAATATATTGGTGGTATATTAGGGGTAATAAGGGTTTTTTTTAAGTATATAAATATGCAATATGTTTAGGGTTATTTTATTCCAAATTTCTGCCCGATCCCTTCACCAATGCTCCACCATTGTGCATCCTACGTATGCTGCTGAGTTTTTCTGGTGCATAGCGTTTGCTCTATCTTTGCTGCTGCTGCATAGAATACTTGGTTTACAGAAGAATGATTCTTAGCCCTTATCAAATCTACATGATTCCACTGATTGGTCACAGGTATATACATGTACATGTCAGAATGATTGCTTATTTGGTTTTTGCTTGTAGTTTTGTTGATGATTTTGTCTGTGTGAGGCTTCCTCGCACTGTCTTTGTTGCCGCGGTCACGGGTTCCACCCAAACCACCTCCATCATTTATTTTGTTCTTTTCCTCTACAATTTATGTGTTCTGACTTGAAATGCTTGCTGTGAAGGGGAGAGTAGAGCTCAGGTTGTAGACGGTCTCTACTAACTTTCTCTGCATAAGTGCAGTAGAGGTTCCCCCGAGTTCTTGAATCACACAAACAACCCTGAGTTCTTGAATCACACGAACAAGAACTCGAACTCGAGCTGTTTGAATCCCTTTGATAACGTTGTTTTGTGGTGTTTATGGTAATGGAGGTTCTTTGTTCTTAGTTCCTAGTTCCAGAATCCAAGATTTCCTTACCGGAATCCAATAAAAGAGGTGGGGTATTTCCTAACCATATATTCAGTAGAGAATCTAATATTCATCAGAAAAGAAATAAGGCTGTCTGCCTCTGCAGCCGGTGGAACAGAGAATTTAGCATAGAATTGCTATTGGTACCAGCTTGGTGTGAACTGGTTAAATAGATCCCCGTGGGCAGTAGGTAACATAATGAATTTGGGAACAGGTAGGCTCCGTATAAAGTCAAGGATTCCTTCCTGAGTAACAAAAAATCAAGTCCTAAGACATTGGATTCCCCGTTGCAACTCTAGTGATTCCCTGGTTGTCTCCATAGATGACTTCCTGTCTCCGAAAATAACATTCCAAGGTTTCATTCAGTGCAGGAGATCCTTTCAAAGGGAATTAGCGTCTTTTCTATCCGTAACAACGGTTTGCAACAAGAGTAAGATCTTCCAGAAGAAATACCAAACATAAAATGATGCTCAACCCTGTTCAAATTTGCATTTTTAGGGTTTTATTGAGTCTTGTAGAGGGTAACTGGTTTTTTGGATTCTAGTTAGATTTGTTTAAACATTGTGCTGATTTTTGTTATGTGATATGTTTTTCTTGTGTCTTCTAGCTCATAGATATTTGATGTTAGTGTTGTTGTTAAATTTGAGCCCATTTGATAATCCTTATGGGGTTTGGTTTTGTTCTCCAGGCATGATGCAGGAAAGAGGGATTAGGCCAATTGGCGAAGACCTGATTTCATGTTCACATCCATTGCTTGAGAGAAGGTTGAAACCTCAGCCTGAACAAGCCCTAGATGCGAGTCCACCAAAACCAAGTTCCGCTACTACAACAACTATAGTTTATCACAACCTCATCATTTTTGCAAGGCCTACAGAAGGTACTGGACCAAAGGACGAACTCTGAGGACTGTACCTGTTGGTGTGGGTTGCAGAAAGAATAAGAGGGCCAAGAGAACTGTAGCTGCAGAATAGCCCATATTCAACACACAAAATGAGCCAACCACATCTGCTAGACCCTCTGCAAATTCCCTACCAATTGCCTTGGATCACCATCAAAATGACCTTAATCCTACTACTAATTCAAGATCTTATTTCAATCTTTCTGCACATAGTACTGCTGGGTCCACTGAAGCCAGTCTAGCATTTTCCAAAATCCAAGAAACTGCAAGGAATTGGGGTCGGTCTATTCTACCCAACTGCAACAACTCTGATTATTTAGGCCTCTCCTATGGCAGCAGTGGGAAATCCTCTTTTGGTCCCCAGAGTAGCCTAAATAGCCTTAACTCCTGCCAATGGATAGGCTTGAAAGTGTTGAGCTTCAATATTGTTGGTACAATAGAATAAAGGGGCAACGCATGTACAAGTAGGTATACATTGACATTTTGATTTTGGTTTCCCGATGCTTTATTTGTGGTTTCTGCAATGAAGTGACATTAGCATTTGGTTTTGTCTAAAAATGACTATTGTGTGATGCTTTTTATCATCGTTGTAGTTATTAGACATGTCAATCATATGCAACATGCCCTAGATGATCATAGCACTCAGACATGTTCACTACTCTTCACTAACAAATTCCTTCAGTGATGAGATTATCGAGGCTGCATTCAATGTAAGCGTCCAAATCCACTTATGTTTATGCCATCCACTTTGTTGTGCTATTAATGGGATTAACCCTATGTACATGCAGTAATCAGATTAATGTTTATATATCCATATGTACATGTAGACGAATGTAGAGCAGCTTGAACGTATTTTCGGTGGACAAAAAAGGGGTGTCATAGTTCACGCAATAGGAGAATAGATTAGAGAAATGATGAGGAGACATGAATTTTCCACATAATCATATTGTTTTTGGTAGGCTCTAATGTTGGCATTAATGATACTATTTGATCCAAAGTACTTGAACGAAATAGTAAGTAGCTTCTTTTGGCATGCCATTACAGACATTTGTGTTTTTCGGCCTCAAAGGATGTCACAAGTTGATCATCATGGGATGCATGTATTCTCTTTATATCACTGTCTGTTATCCTAATCTAATTAAAAAAAATTGTGATAACCCTAGTGGGTCTTAAGTATCAAATCGAATGCTATGTAAATCTAGGTAAACAAAATTATAGGAGTAGAGGTCGCAACGCCTGCCATAAATCCTTAGATCCAGACATTTATTATTTGTAGTTTGATGCAGTTCACTTTCTTTCATAATTGTTTATTGAGTTGATTAGGAGCTAATTAATTGATTCACTCATTTTATGTTTTCATTTCCTAATGGAGTTTTCAATAGGAAATGTAATTGCTAGTGGTATTAAGCTACAAGCTGAATATGATTGTGAGAGCATATTGAGGCTCCAAGTTTTGGATAAGTATTGACAGCTTACAATCAACATATTGTTTGTATTTTCAGGGAAAATATGTGGGGGGTAGTTCACTGGAAACACCTGGAGAGATAAAAGCTCAAAAAATAAAATAAAAATAGTTTTAAGGGTAGAGATGAAATGAAATTCAAACCCTGATTCGAGCTAGGTTTGAAGGGTGTATTTCTCATTATTTCTACATGCTGTGTATCCTATATATGATATGAAATTTTCAGAAAATAATATCAGCTAGTTGGGGGCATAGAGGGTCTTCAAAGTTTATCATCAAGAGGGTTGATACAGTCATCACTTGCAGACATGTTGCATTGAATTCAACTAACAAGAGTTCATAAACATTCTAAATCAAAGAACTTGGCTTTTAGTTTACTATATGTGCATAAGCATCCACTGTGGGAAACATGTTAAAGATCCTGGACATCACCTACAGGACAAGAATAAACACACAATATATGTTGGAGAAAAACTACCTCAGAAAATTGAAGGAGCACTTCCAGGCATGTGAAACAGTGAATTAATTTACCTACATCAGTTGTATTTCTATTATTGAATTCCTTGTCTTGGTTGTATGTTGTGACTGGGCTGATTTTATATGGACTGTTCATTGTTACTAATTCCAATTGCATATCTATAATTTGTTCAATGGAAGTGGTATGATATTTATAAACCTGAGGGTATTAAGTCAATATACATTTTAAACTCACTTGAAATATGAGCACAATAAACTAGCAATAGCACCTACAAGATCCTTTAAAAGAAAACAGTGTTTTATGTCATGATATCAAATTTTTTCTAAGTGTCTCCAGCTTTCTTTGTGCAATACATAACTACTTGGAGGATTTCTAAAGGAGTTAAGGTATATGGGTATGCACTATTCTCTTCTCTTGGAAATAGGAGGTATGCACTAGGAGTAGTTTTATTTCCCTTTCTCATGGTTTATTTTTATAACTCCTACCGTAGTAATTTCTTTGGATGTCTTGCGATTAAATATAAGTAATTGTGCTAAATGCATGCAGTAATAGGAGTTTTTTTTTGGAGAAGACTTGCTTCACTATTTTGTGTAGGTTGTTCAACTCAAGGAGACCACTATATGATTGGTTTGAATCCATGTCCTTATTATGCCATATACAGTATATGCATATTACTACATTTTTTCACTTTGAGCTCATGTAGTTTGTAGCCTATCTTTGCTGCTCTTAGGCTATCATATGATGATGCATTACCATGGATGAGATGATATTGATATACATGTGCCATTTTATTTTTCTATTGGATATATATAATGTGCTATTAGATCCAATATGTGTTGCTCAATGGATCTATGATGGATATGACTAGTGCGGTGCTTACTTATTGTCTACATGTGTTCCATATTTTTTCTTATAGATGAGTATTATCCTTAGTACTTTAATGAATTTCATATATAAAATGGAACTTGATCTTACGGGACATCATGCATTAATAACTCCTACCTGTTATGAGTAGTACATCATTTACTTGAGAACTATCCCCTTTATCTTGCAATACCATCTTTCAGTTTTGGTTATAACTTTGGTACAATTTCATCAATGCTTCCTATTAGCCCGCATTATGTAGTCTAGAAAAGTGGAGTCTTCTAAGTTTTTACTTTTTTACTGCAATCACTTTTACATATGCTTCTTAATGGAGAGCCTGATTTTAGATTCCAAGATCAGTCCAGGACAGTGAATGGTACTGTATAAGGCAAGTAATGTACTTCATCTCTACTTTCATTCTGATATATGGTGATGTGCTAGGGTAATAAATTACCTTTATTATATCAGGGGCATTAGTATTCCCATTTTATTATGGTACTGGGCTGACAATTGTATGTGAACGAGGCAAGATATAACAGGGAAGTTTTAGAAAAACATTATGAAAGTTTGAACCCGATTCCATGTAAGAAAGGAAGTAGTTTGATGATTTAAAAGATATCTTGAAATGTAATGTGAATTGAGCTTAATTAAAAGTATTTACTCATTTGTTGGGCCTTCATTCATAGGTCAGGTCTATGGAATACTGAGTCACCAGGGTTCCATTCTTGCATGTGGTCTTCTTCACCTTAATGGAAAGTGTAAAAAATGAATGAGGTTGGGTACATGTATGATGTTCCAAACAATTTTGGTAGAATATTTTCCCTTTGGACCTCGCTCCTATGATATGAGCACGGGTATTTACACCATGATTTCTCACACACGAGAGATAGTAAGAGAGTAAGTATGGGCGTGTTAGAAGAGATTTGTGGAATTATACTTTTGGTGTACGCTCATTTGTATTACTATACATAGAGTACAAAATTGGTCTTGATTAAGATTAACCATTTCTCCAATAAACTAGGTAAGTGATCAATTTAGGATAATTGAAACAAAAGATAGAAGGATAAATTGAGACAAAAGATAGAAGGATAAATTACAGAATAGAGGCAATATATTTTGTTTAGAGATTATAATTTATTTCCAACTTATGAATCAGAGCTAGAGGGTAGGCCCAACAAATAACAAAAAAATCACAATCAAAGCCAGAAGCTCTATTTTACAAAATTGGTGGAGAGATTAAGATTAACCATTTTTCCAATAAAATACAATAAAGTGGGTGAATGATAAATTTAGGATAATTTTACAAAATTGGTGGAGAGATTAAGATTAACCATTTCCAGAATAAAATACAATAAAGTAGGTGAATGATAAATTTAGGCTAATTCAGACAAAATATATAAGGATACATTACGTAATAGAGTTTACATATCTTGATTGGAGGCTATAATTTATTTATAACTTTACTATCTACACTTGCATAATGCAAATCAAAAAATCCATAAGGTGTTTGTGCAGGTGCCGTCTGAAATTTGTGCTCATGAAAGTGAGGAAATAGGAATGCTATCTAGTTCTTTCATATGTCGTCTGAAATTTGTGCTCATGAAGTTGAGGAAATAGGAATTCTATCTAGTTATTTCTTCTTTGATATTGATGCCACATTTTCCTTTTGGAATTAATAATGATGACTTCTCATTGGAAGGGCCAATTAGTAACACTTTACCTCACACGGAATATGGCAGTTCTAGCTGATGTAGAATTGGGGCTTTATTAGCAGTGTATATAAAATATGGTGTGCGTAGTATGCTATCTGATTTGTTGGCAGTTCCAGTTTATTAATGCTTTTGTAAGGATGTTTAGTCTTAGACATTTAGTGGATATTAGGACATTATTTTAGCATGGATTTATATGTTATACTATGACTAAACCATGATTTGTTGAAGAGATTGTTGTCTTGTCCTTATAGTTGTTATTAAGTATTGATCCTATTGGAATACGTCATTGGTTATGGTATCTCCTGACCTTCTATGATTGTAGGTATATTGTAATGACCATGATATATTCATTGTTATATGCTACATTGGTTATTAAACTTTTGTGTAACCCAGAGAATTAAGTCCTGAAATCCATCTCTGTCCACAATGGCAGTCACCTAGTTGTATAGTGGAGAGATGGTAGTACCTCAAAAGAACCTCAAAAGTAAATTAAGGTGCAGTTGTATAGATTTTTTGCATCCATGGCTGTTGGCTTTTCTTCTTCAGGAATGTTTGTGGGTTGAATTCATTTTGAATAAGCACTGAATACTAATGATTGAATTTGGTACAACAGGGAATGTTGTAGCTATGGGGTTTGTGCAACAAAAATGTGCTCTGGTCTGTAGGAGATCTCCAAGGCCTAACAATGGATGTAGCTGTATATTCATCATCATGAGCTATTTTTTAAGTGCTCATGCCTTTGGGATGGAAACATGGTGAGAACAAGTCCGAATAGAAACCCACATTTAATAAACGTTTGCATGATTGAAATGGACTTGACATTTTTTGGAAAACACATGATTGCATTTCTATACTGGGAAAGTACTCTTTTAAATAGGAAGACCGATTCTCATCTTTGCTCTCTAGGTTCTTCATTTGGCAGAAATGATGATGTGGTGACAGGAGCATAGCAATTATCTATTCCTCAGCATATTACCTGCAGTCTGCTATAGGAGCTATTGGAGCTACATGCAACTACATTTAAATGAAATTAAATAGTAAAATGGTAGTACTGCAGTACTATGATCGATGGTCAGTTACACAAAACAAGTCATGCCTCATAATAGATAATCAATTTTATTTTAATAAGAAGATTGTTTTTATGGTATCGATCATTCCTCATGGCCAAAGTGGAAGAAGAGTGCAGTGGGACTTCCATGATATGCTGAAATTCCATCCCAATTGAAAGAGAAGGCTCCAAGACCCAAGCAGTTCTTTGCCGCAACTTAGGGGCAGTTGGTGCACTTTTAGATGCTGGTGTGAATGCTGAGTTTTGTGTAAGGACAAAGAACGGACACGAATTCTTCCCTCTTCACATGGCTGCTAGAATGGGCTATCATATTATTATAAAGCAGTTCATAGAATAGAATTGTGATCTAAATGCAAGAACAGAAACAGGTGAAAATACATTGATGCTATGTGAAAAGGCTAATCATCGAGAATGTTTCATGGAGCTACTGGTTGCAGGGGATGATCTTGGGCTTGTAAATATGGTAGGACAGAATGCAGTAAGCATAGAAGAAGAAAGTGGTTTTGTTTCTTATGTTCATCAAATTCTTTGGGATACACTAAAGGCAGGACATAAAATAAATTCAAGTGATCTCCAAGTGTTCTCTCCTCTTCATTTTGTGGCCAGATTTGGTGATATAGTAGTTCTTCATAAACTTCTATAGTAGTATGACATATATCTGAATGAGCAGGATAGGTATGGGTATTCTGCTACCATGATTGTTGCAATAGAGGGCCATATTGAGGTTTTCAAAGTTCTTGTTTTTGCTGGAGCTGATTTGAGCTTGACCAATAAAAAGGGTGAAACAACCATAGTCCTCTCAGAAGCCCACGGATGCAAAGACGTTATCGAGAGGGTTCTGCTGGAAGCTGTTCTAGCAAATAAATTGAAGGAAGAGGAGTTTAAATCCCTCCACTATGCAACTCGAAGATGCAATGTAGATGCACTAGGGCAACTTTTGAAAAGAGATTGTGCAGTAAATGCCCTTGATGAGGATGGTTACACTCCTCTGATGCTTCCTGCAAGGGAGGGCCATGCAGATGCTTGTAAAATCCTACTTCTCAGAGGATCTGACTGTTGTCTAGTAAATCATAGAGGTGAGATGGCTTTGGCACTTGCTAGGAGAAATAACCTGTCAAGAGTTGCTGAAGGTGTCATATTGGATCATCTTGCACGGAATATGGTTTTTTCTAGTGAACAACTCTGCAAGCACACTAGGAAAGGTAAAGGTGCTCCTCATATGAAGATGGTTCGAATGCTTAAATCGGGATTGCTAACATGGGGCAAATCTATCAGAAGAAATGTTATTTGCAAAGAAGCAGGGGTGGGACCAAGTGTTACATTCCGCAAAAATCATTGCAAAGGTGATGCAGATAAACCAGCGATATTTAGAATTGTCACTATTAAGGGAAGAGAGGTTCATTTTGAAGCTGGAAGTGCCGCAAATGTAGAGCTTTGGGTACGTGGAATCAATATGATATCCAAATAAATGACTACTTTGAATGGAAATGCAGTCAGGAAATGAAATTCTACAGGGAGGTAAATGTGGTCTTTGTTTCTTCATTTGGAATCAAACTCATCCAGTCTATAAATGAAAATCCATGGTGGAAATTGACTAAACATAGTTTCTTCCTGATGCCATCCTCACACAAATGACATGATACTGATTCTCAACCATACAGAAGATTTAATAGGCTTAAATGAGTACTGTAAATGTAGAGTCCTGGCCTTACTTTGAATTAAGATTGCATATGTAGCCTAGCATTTTCAACTACCAATGTAGCTAAATATGGAGGTCTCTTTTATCTTTACAATTCTGTATCCTCACATTCTGGACAGCATGACAGGTGCTCAAAATGCTATCATTTAGAGTGTAATGTAAAAACAACATGAAGATAGATAGGCCGATAGATACATTAGGTTGTCCAAGCCTCTAGAACTGTTTAACTGTCTATTGTGTGTTACGTGGTCAATTTTGGAGTTAATTGCAGAACCTCTGAAATGACCTTTTAGACATCTTGAAAAATGTATGGGTTGCAACTTCTATCAGGAAGCACTGAAAATGCCTATACAGGATCTCAGAGAAGTAAATACATTTCACATGACATTACATACTACAGTTTGATGTAATTAGTTCTTCTTGTATGAGATGTTCAACTTTTTCACATTTGGCATTGGCAAGAATTGTCATTACTAAGTGATCAGAAATGTGACATGAAACTTGATTTGACATAGCAGTTCTAGAATTGGAGTTTTTGAGGCTAAAGAGCTCAATGTGTAGCATATGCACTTGGAGATGGTTCCTTGCACGTCTGATTTTTTGTTATACTGTGTGCAACCTGATAAACCAAACTAACAGGATATTTTGTTTGTACAGCTAAATACGTTTAAAAATGACTAATGAAAACTTTTCAATTCCCATATATTGTTTTTACATTTTTTTTATAAGTTCTAAATTTTCTTTGTTGAAAGTTTGGGATGCCTTTCTCCAGCTGTCAAAATGATAATCAAAGTTCAATTGCAAAATTAAAATTAGAAGTCTGATCTTGGATACACAATCAGATCTTGTTACTGTATGTAGATAGCTGTTAAGCTTACATGGGCTAATACTTATCTTCCAGGCTGGTATCCTTATCTGCCAAGTTGGCACACCTTATTTTCCTGGTTGGCATCCCATGAAATTATGAACTGTGAGATTCTCCCAGTTTGTTATAAATACTGGCAATCTCCTGTAGTTCAATAACTTAACAGTGTATAGATTCAGATTATTGCTATCCTATTATCTGTTTCTTATGTCGAGGGCCATTTATGATCCAGGTTAAACCTGGATTTCTACTTGGTATCAGACCGGGTGCTTCCTGCTCTGCTTTTTTGAGTGACTGTATTCAGCTCTGTTTTCTCCAGCGTTCCACCAAGTTTCCGAAACCTGGGAGTGTTGGAGTCGGGAAATGCACATGGGGGATATGTGCAGACACCCCCCGAATTTTAGGGAAATTCATGGGGGACAATGGGATGTTGGGGTAAAATGGAGAGTGACGAGTTAAAGACTCAGTTTGAGGTCATCAGTATCTAGATTGAAAAGTTACAAGGAGACTGTACCATGGACTGGTCCTCTACATTCGGCATCAAAACACTTGACAGACACACACAAAGGCACATACATTCCAAAACCCAAATTTGTAATAATGAAAAGGTAACTGGATAACACCTCTACCATCTCAACAACCCCACTCTCGTTGAACATTTTGGCAAGCCCTTCACTATCAATGTCAAAGGGGATATTACCCACATCTAGTTTAGTTCCCTCAAGAAGAGGAGGATAGTCATGGTCTTCAACTGTCTCTTACTCTACTTTGCTCTCTGTACCAATTGCTACATCTGATTCTTCCTCCTGAACTGCTTGAATTCCCCCCAATTGCTCTTCCAATTCTTTTCCTTCTGAAACTCCTGATGCAGGGGGGGGCTCCTCCACTTCTTCTTTTGCTTGCACCAAAGGAATATCATGTGTCTCCTCTACCACTTCTGCCGCCACTGGTGAATCCTGTGCCAATGATATAATTCTTAGGAACCCCCTCCTGCCCAAAACAGGGGTCAAACAAGAAATCCCATGGCGGGCATGGGATATCCTTGAATGACAAGGGGCAGCCGTTGGCAAGGCCATCATAGGAAGCATTTAACAAGGAGCCTTTAGACATGTTGAACCTCCTCCTAAAGATGTTACTACTGTTGCTTCTAATTAAGGCAGCACTTGGGTAGTCACCATTGAAAAGCATGAAGCTTCCATCTTCACAAAAACCTCAAAAAAACCTGCCCTAAAACCTTGCAAAAATTCTAAAACTACAAAAGGATCCTATAACTTCATCAGATAGTGTCTAATTCTTCATCAATTTCACTTTTACCTAAAAACTTCAAAACCAAAAATTTCTTCCATAGCTTGAATTATATTTAAAAAGGAGCTCCAATTTATCTTCACTAGAACCTAATTCAAGGAAAATTGGAAAACAATAATAGAAATATTGGGAGGATTTATGCTCTCTTCTCCTTGTCTCTACAATTGTGGTAAGATGTCTAGTGTTTCTTTGTCTTTCTATGTGAGGAGGTGACTAAGGTAAAGTAAAATACTAGGTTTTTTATGCACATTACCTTTCCTTGTTAATTGGATTCTTTCCACATATCTCCTTGGAGATTATCCTACCAAATAAATACTTTGAGTTTTCATTTTGTTCTAACTAAGAGATTAATTAACATAACCCAGTTTTTCAGGTTTATTGGTTTTGTCCTAGTTCTTATAAAGTACAATTGTCGAGATGATTGGAAGAGGAATTGATCACAACCCCTTGTATATTTAAAATAGGATGAGTTGGGGTTTTAAAATCCCTCATATTCACTTTATCATATTTTTATTAAATTCCTGTACTTTTATGCAAAACATTATTAAAATTGGAAAATTGGAAAAACCCTAAACATAGTATTTTTATAAAAATCCTAAAAATAGTTAGTTTTATGCTTGGTTATTTAGATATTATTTTTCTTGTGAGTTATTTCACTATTGCAAACTTCATATTTATGATATTATACTAATAAATACATATACCCACTAGCCTAATGGGTAGGAAATGAACCTAAGCGTCGGATATGTGACGACGCTTTCCATGTTAAATAGTTGACCAATTAAAGGCGTCGTCGCTTAAGTGACTCTTACACTAATGCTTTGTCACTTAACCAACAGTTATGAGAATAGTCGTCGCTTAACCGACGCTTGTGGCCACATTTACAAAAAAAAAATGTATCCTTGTGATTTTTGGTAAGTTTAAAAAGAGAAATCCATGCGACGTCGGATTTTTCCGTCGGATTTTGGATCAAAATGTAGTAGTGGTACAAATAAACCCTCTCTTATTTGTTTTGACATCATGTGATACATTTAAATTCCTAATAAAGTGATTTTCCTAAGGTTTCCTATCAAGTGTTGCCCTTTCTTGTGTTTAGTTTTTTTTTCCCTTAGGTAGAAATATAAAGGGGTATAAAAAATGTAAATGAAAAAATGGATACATGCAATATATAGGGAAAATAGGGGTTTTTTAAAATCGGCAAGGCATATTGGGAGGGGGTTAAAAAAAATGATTTTGGGAGGTATTTTCCAATATTTTTTGAAAATAGGGGTATTGTTTCATATGCCACGAACGAATGTGCTATGGCATGGTTTCACTAAGTGAATACCCCGAGAGAAGTAGAGGGAGAAATACAATAATCCTTCATTTAATATATTTAATAATACTATTTATAAATATCAATCTTGCTCCAATAAGAGCCATGTCACTGATTCATTCTACTCTCAATATGGGGAGTCAACCAAACAACATGTCTTGAAAGATTATATGTGGAATTTTATTCTTATCTAACAGAGGATCTCAACTATAACTTCCAACAGGATCAATGAGATCATACTTCATTGTGAGACGGAAAGTTGTTTTAAGCACTCAAGGAACCCTATTTTTGATAACATGTTGGAATACATCGGGATGAGTTATCACTATGTAATGGTGCAATATGTTATCAATGTACTAATAATGGCCATCTTATTGAGAGGGGAAATTAAAGTTAGTGCAGCTATGACACCCACTATCACAGATGATGGTAACCTAGTAAGTTAACTAGGGAAGAGTAAGACCCTAGAAGGTACCCTAGGGCTCCCAATAGTCTCTTGTTGTTCTTCGTCTGGGACCAAGAAGTTTGATTCCATGGAAATGTCCTAACATATGGTTAGGGCCCTTATATGTATCTAGGGTATTATGGTCTGGAACCTGAGATTTTCTTGGACACAAAGTCCAAGCAAGTTCTGTAGGTTGAGATAGAGACATCCTAGTTTGGGACGAGGAAGATTCTTGGTGTACGACAACGAATTTCTTGTAGGAGCACCCCTGGTCAATTAACCAGGTGAATCTTAGTCAATTGGACCAAGATGATGTCCTCTTTCCTAATCATTTATTTCTAGGGTGTTTCTCAAGGGATTGGAAACCCCTTAGTGATGTCACTATCGCTTGACCCTTGGGAGTAGTATAGAGGACCAAATGATCATACCATCCAGTTTGGATCTTTCCCTTATACAATGAAGATAAAATATATAAAGAAATGTACTTTGAGAGAGAGAAAAGATTAAATCCCGTTTTCTTCTTGACCCTATAGGTAAATAAGGATATTTCTCCACCTTTATCGCTCACCTAAAGATTTTGTGGGTATGTGGGTTGTCTTATTGTGGCCCCTTTTGGTTGACGCATGGTCCTTTATCTTACTTGGTCCTAGTACTTTTTTTGTGTGTTCCTTTGTTATGATGACTCTTAGCTTATGGGTTTTGTTTTTGGTACACTAACCTAAGTTATTTATACTTTATGGTTGGACCACTTACTTTATGATTTTATTCTAAAACCATTGAACATTTAGTTTATGGTTTTATTTTATCATTTGACAATTTTTTATTATTACTCTTTGACCACTTTGTTTCTATAATTTTGGTTTTGTACCTTTTTATTTTTTATATTTTTTGTTTGAACCTTGAGTTCCCTAAATTTAAGTTTGAAAATATTATAAATTTAAAGGTACTAATTTAATGATGCATATGGACCATATTCCTTATTTATTTCCTTCACTAGCGTGACTCATTATTTTTTCTCCGCTAGCATTTCTCTTGCATGCACAATTCTTATTCCTCCGCAAGGTTGTTCACTAAGTGTGATCTCTAGTGTGTCTCCTTGTATGTGACTGGTTCCTTTGCATTATTGAGTTCCTTCAGCATGACCCATGTGCACCAGCCTGAACTCATGAATGTATTCTTCCTCATCTGCCGACTCCTATAATGTCACTAAATTCTTCCTCATATAGGTATTTGTAATGTCCCCAAAAATAAAATAAATTTTTTTTTAGGCTAGTAAATATTAGCTATACGGAACATTATTCGACTTACGGAAATAATATCGCACAGTACATGTACCACTATCTACTCATAAGTTGTTCTTATGTTTGGTCCTTTTACTTTCAGTCATTATTATTAATGTATTTTACTCACGATGTCGTATTTCTCTTTACTGCTTAGTTTGTATTGTTATACATTGCTGCGTATGTGTTGTTACTTGATTTAAATGCTTCGTCCTTTTTGCACAGTATCACTTGTTATTTATAAATTCCTAACTTAACTTTGTTTTTGGAAACAAAGTGGGTGGACATCAAGTCCACGTACACATAATGACTAGATTTGGTAATTCCTAACTTTTCAGTATTCCTTTTGACAACAGAATTGAAACATGAAACAATATCCTTACTTTCAGCATCTTGCACAGCTGATGGCTTTGATCGAACTTTATAAGTACTTTGTTCCCAAAGTAAATATTTTGAGACCTACAAACAAAGGGGACTGAGATGAATGGTTGAAGGACTCCAATGGAGGATGAATTGATGCCCTATTATGCCTACCCAAAGGTCCTTTTATAATGAAGATTATCCCTAACTTATCATTGATTTGTAGTCTTCTATTGTTCACCCATACTGCTCTATGAAGCAAAGTTTAATGCCGATGTAGTATGTATATTCATGATGATGCTTGTTTTCACATATTAATTTTCAACCCTAAGGAAACGCTAACTTGTTTTCGCATACTAATTTTCAACCCTAAGGCAATCCCATAGTAGAAAGAACCAAAAAATACTTTACCCCACAAATCAAAAGGCTCTTAAATTAACTATAGCATGCCTTCCTCAATGATTTGATGAAACCAAGGTGATGGAAAAAGGGCAAGGAAACATCAAATATCACTCACACCATGGAATAATTCTAAAGCTAACCAACTATCTAAACCACAAAGGTCATCTTATCATGTTAATTGTAATAGGGACAAAAAAATATCAGACACAGTGAAAATTGACATAAAATGTTCAAATAAAAAATAGGGGACATCAAAATACCTAGTACTTGCTTCAAGACCCAAAGCATAAACCATAAGATTCATGATTTTCCATTAATGGCCAAGTATTACCTAACCCAATTTCCAGACAACTAAGCACCTCATGGTCGAATCATGATATTGCAGCAGTCTGCATACATCCTTCACTTGAATGATGTTAGGATTGCCAAGATCTAACATCCTTCAAGCGAAGGATGTATGCAGACTGCTCCAGACATTATATCTCTAGTCATTCGATTTACTATAAAGAGTTGTAGCTTACATAGTGCTCCCCTCTTTTTATCATTTACGTTCAACATCATGGTGAAATCAACAAGTCCAGGCAAATATTCTAGTACATCGCCTTTACAGTAATGCACAAATAATGATGTTGAGTTCTTGGAGATCCTGTAGAGTGGAGATTTTAACCTCTTTAGTGCTACTCTATAGTGCATAAGCAAACACTTCAAAGGCATATTTCCCAGTGGTAACCTAGAACATATATCTATATCTATCTATCTATCTATCTCTCTCTCTCTCTCTCTCTCTCTCTCTCTCTATATATATATATATATATATATATATA